>JACGAQ010002635.1:0-38606 GCA_014119065.1 Orius insidiosus
TATATTAGCGAGTTAAAATACAACTATATTGAAAAGAAAAATCCGGGCTGTTAATCATTTATACAAAATTCTAAAACCTTCCTAAACTATGTTTTAAAAAAGGCCTTTGGAAAAAAAGTCGTGAGTCCCCGCAAAGCAAAGCTGATCAGTGATCTTCACCGAAGTTGTTGTGGTGCCGGCCATCCGGCCGTCCGTCGCATAGGGGCGCGATTTTAATCCGATTTCACCAAATTTTTATAGAATTTTCCTTTTGTAGGTAGTTAACTTGAAAATATTGAGAGCGTTTTTCGAATTTCGCGAAAATGGCGAAGATCTGTCTGTCTCAAGTTTTGTTTAGGCCGTTCCATTGGTCTATTATCTTCACCATATTTTCACTAAATACTTAAAGAGTAAAGGGAAAGAATTCCTTATTTCATAAATTTGATTTCGAGAAAACGAATTGAATGGTTTTCAGTCGTGGAGGGAGAAAAAAATTATAAACCTTCTAAACAAAAACTAAATTACATAATACAAGTTTACCGATAACAAGTTTCTTAAATTACCGATAACAAGTTTGAGCGCTGGTGTGGTTGGAGGGAAATAATCCTTTGTCCAACCGCAGTTTGAAACTCATGGAGCATGCACAGAAGGATTAGGACGTCATATCTGACGTCGTTCAAATCGTTTGTCCGTCAAGTATGAAGTCATATGACGTCAAATTTGACGTACAGATCCTTCTGCGCATTCTACCGAATGAACGGGTACCTATTACGCATGAACATAAACGAATTCGAAAGTTCTTTCTATACTCTTCACTTCTTGTATTTAATGGAATTTATTGGTGGAAAAATCGAAAAAAAACCGAGGCCTGGGTGGACGAAGTCATTCGTATAGAATTTATCTCAACCATTCATATTTTTATTAATTCACTATCCTAAGATAAAAGAAACTCTTTAAGGTCCTTTAAATCGACTTAAGATGCTAAATAATCCATTATACATTCCAAAATTCACTCACTTTCTCCAAGGAAAGACTTGCGAAGCGACCGGAGAATCGAAAAGGACGCGAGCACGCTTGCCAACTCAAGTCACCACTGCCAACCAAAAAACTGAAAACCAGGTCGATTTTGACAACCAAAAACTTTGGTGTTTATTTTTTACTTCAGAGGTGCTTATTCGTTAGACCATTCAATTTTTAGATTTATATTTCTAATAAATCCCCCCCAATAATAGAAATATAATAATAAGTAATTGGGACTAGCAATTGGATGTAGGTCCACTCAAAAGTCCGAAGATCACATCGGACAAATCTCTTCTAATGTTTAATGATGACACAGGTCATTTTACGTTTTTACAAACTTTTAAGTCGTTAAAAATAACTTTGAATGCAAAATTCTTCCTAAGAAATGTGTATCAGAGTTCATTTTTACCTTTCCCGTAGAACATTCCAGACAAATGAAGATTCAAAAAGGACTTGCACAGCTTGCCGATACACTCCCCACTTCCCGACCCCCAATGCCTTTTAGATAGCAAAAGTGAGAAGACGATGTTATTTATTTTTTTAGCCATAACATTAATTTATTTCTTTTATTGTTTCTATATTATCTTTGGGTAAACTGTTTAAGCCGTTTAATTCCAATGACAGTTTTTGGCAGGGGTTCCGGCCCTCCTTTGGCAGCAAAGTCATGAGTTCGATTCTCACTCGGGGCTTTTTTGTAGCTGGATTTTAAGGTCCCGGAAAACGCACAAAAATACATAATAATAAAGTTAATAAGAAATAAATATAATGTTGGCAGCATTGTTTCCCAAAATTTACCAAAGAATGGAAGGTTACTTACGGGTTATTTATAGGTAGGTTATTTTTTTTAGGTTATTTACATGGTCCGTATTTACCCTATCTTTAAACAGAAACAAATATTTGTTCCCTGATACGTAAGTGCTTTCAATCTTTTTACTTTATTTTATTTCTTTTTTAAGGTTTTTTTAATTGTTATTATTTAACCCAATTTGGTATTGACTTTTAATTCTTGTATTACCTGGATTTTCTCTCGTTGTATTTCCAGTACTCAAACTAGAAAAAGTCTCAATAACTGCTTACATTTTCTTAAGGGATATTCAATAAGCTAAATATTGTAATTTGTATTTTTGATGAAATACATAGCTGTAACAATAGGACATTTCATGCCATCACAGACAGATCTATTTTAATGTTTATAAAACAATGATAGACAAAAAAATTTCTTAAACTTCTTTTACTTTTTTTTTTCTTTTCTTTTTCTTTTCAATTCTAATAAGTTTGATTATCTACTCTATTTACAACACTTATTATCATCTACCTAAATAATGAAATAGAATCACAATTGACAACAATGATTAGATTTAAAGAAAAAAACAACAAAAGAAACAAACAGAAAAAAACAACAAAGTTTGGAACACACGATAAGGACAAGTAAGCCAGGACGAGCCCGGCAGTAGGTACCGTAAGTATTGCTATACAGTTATTACCTTATAATTAATAACAATCCATTTATATTAAAAAATATAATACCCTTATTAAATCTTAAATATATTTTTTTTCTTCTTAAAATGCTAAACATAACACCAAAATTAAAAATCTTTTATTTTAAATTGACTTATTGAAAACATCATGAGCAATGAAAATTAATCTAAGAATAAACGTTTTTTGTAGTATTTTAGGTACGTATTTTTAAATTTGGCACTATACAATAAGAAGTCACAATTAAATGTCTTGAACATTTAAAACTATCTAAAATATATTAATTTTGTCCATTTATTCTTAGGGGTTTCTCTACTTTCATCAAAGACTTTCGTTTTAAAAAACAAGAGAAAAAACTTTTTCTTAAATATATAGTTTTTAAATAAAACACCAAAAAACCACAGAAGGATCGGACGACTAAGTTTCTTTTTTTTATTCTTTTCTTTTTTATAAAAGTTCAATAAAACATCTTTATAAAAAAAATTGCTTTACGATTCTGGAAATGAGCAAGATTTTGTTAAGTTTAGATTTTTTTTTCTAATCTAAAAACAACCTAAAACATCCAGAGACTTCTAAGAATTTAGGGTGCGATGAAAAGAGGCCTTTTGAAACATGATTTTTTTTTTTTATTTAAATCAATTAAAAATAAAACTAATTTGAAACTAAGGGTATTAACTATATTGGCAATTTTAGACAAAACTTCTTGAAAATAGTGGTGTTTTCTTGATTTTGACCAAAAAAAAATCTATTTTACTAAGAGTTGGTATTACTAATACAGGGTGTCCAGAAACACATGGCATATATGGGAGCGTTAAAAAGCGGTTTTATGAAAAAAGTTAAAGTAAACCCCCCTTAATTTAATCAAAGAATTTGATGGTGTAGTTTAAAATGCGTTTTGGACATACAGGGTGTCCCAAACAGAACCTATTATTTCAAATGAGAACCCCCATTTTTCATTTCAGATTCGTAATCTTCGCAAAATTTCAAGTTTAGACTATTTCATATGACCATTTTCGACAATTTTAAAAACTGTCAAATTTTAGCGTTTTTCGCTTACAATCGACCTAAGAGACTCATTTTTTTTTAATTCCACTTCTTTTTGTCCAAGATTCCAACTGTCACAAATTCAAGCATCTTCACATGCATCACGAGATTTCGCTAACACAGTCGTCCAAAGAAAAATTCCTTTCAACATCGCTAATTTTCATTTCTGAAGTAAGAAATTTGGGTTCTAACTTAAAAAAGGCCGTTAGAGACGAAATCTTGTGATGAATGCGAAGACGCTTGAATTTGTGACAGTTGGAATCTTCGGAAAAAAAGAAGTGGAATTAAAAAAAAGGAGTCTCTTAGGTCGATTTTTGCGCAAAAATGCTAAAATTTGACATTTTTTAAAGTTGTCAGAAAAAGGACAAATGAATAGTCAAATCAACTTGAAATTTTGCGTAGATTACGAATCTGAAATAAAAAATGGAAGTTTATTTGAAATAACGAAGTTAGGTTCTGTTTGGGACACCCTGTATATCCAAAAGCATTTTAAACTACACCATCAAATTCTTTGATTTAAATTAAGGAGAGTTTACATTTAACTTTTTTTCATAAAACCACTTTTTAACGCTCTCTCAGACGTATGCCATGTGTTTCCGGACACCCTGTATATTTTCTATCTTCTCTATGATGGACACCCCAACTCTGATTTAGAACAATACTTTTTACTAAAAAGTTAACTTGAAAAAATAAGAGATTTATAGTTTTCCTTTAGACGAATCAAGCACCCGAAGACATAATCTACTATTGGTAACTAATCAAAATGGACGACAGAAATTAATCTATGAAAAGCAAAAATAATTTAAACTGTTTTAAAAAAATGTCAAATGAGGTTTTTATGTGTGTAAATGCATATGAAAGACTTCTCTAAAATGCCATTGAGTAGCATCTTTTGGGTTTAAACAAGCAAATTGAGAATTAAAAGATTTACAAGAATAAAATTACACACTTATAATTTTTTGTTTAAAAAAGAGCTTTTTTCTAATTTCATCGAGCTTTAGCCTATATATAAGCGCTTATAGGAGTATTCTATTTTCTAGTATATTTTCCCATTTATTTAACCAAGTCTTGATAGGTTTCGCACGAAATTTAAAGATTTTAAAACACAAACTACCCTAAAACATCTTAAATTTTTAAAAAAATTTATTTAGAAATGCACATCTTATTGCCGGATCACAATAAATCCTGAGCAGACTTTTATAGAGGGCATAAAAGATATGCTTAACTAATAGACCCTAATGAGATGAGCTAAACATTCAGAATTCATTGCCATGTTCATTGTCATAGTTTCCTTACCTTAAAATTTTTTTTAACCTTTTGTTAATGTTTGAAGAAAAAGAATTTAAATTAAAAAAAGGAGTCATGAAGGCACCGGCCAGATGATATAAGGGGATAGGTAAAGTCTATTGAGAAATAGACGTGACTTATGTCAAAGGTTTTTTGTTTTTTTTTTTAGTTTTTTTTGTTTTTTTTTTTTCTCTTTTTTTTCTCTCTTTAGTGCCGTTTTTATGTTAGTTTCGGACGCAAATACCCACGAAGTCGGGTACTGCGAAAGCAAGGGCTAATCCCCTGTAAGGTCCTCAAGAAGATTGAACCATGAAGAATCAAACTCGATAAGTCCTTTAAAAAAATGAAAAATAAATTTTGAACAATATTTTTACCTGGTCAAAAAGATTGAGAGATGACAACGAAGGAATGCATTCGACTCCGACACCAACGCTCATTTGAATCTAAAAAAATTAGATAAAAAAATAAATAAGGTTTTAGTTATTTTACCGGTTCAGGATCAGGCTCTGGTTCAGGCAGAGGGTCGAAAATGATCGGAGCCGGCGGTGGCTGTGGCTGAGGCTGAGGAATCTGTTGCTGTTGTATCTGTGGCTGCAATGTCTGCGGTTGCATTTGTGGCTGTATCTGCGGTGTTTGAATCTGCGGCTGTTCGCAGATTCGAGGCTGTTCCGAAAAATCATCCAGGGACCGGCGGTAATATTTTCGTCCTCATCAATGTCATATACGCTCTCACTTTCCTCTGGATAAAATCAGGTACTAAAAATCCCTTCAACTCGTTCAGACATAAATTTTTGTTGTATCTAAAAAAACAAATTAATAACTTTTTCGTCGAAAAATCGCTCAACTAACCTATATTCATCTGAATAAAGAAGTTGCTATATCTTCAAGGAAAAACAAATACATGTGAGGAGCCCCTGGGATTAATCCAGGTGCACGAGCCGTATTTAACCATTCTCGGTCATCTTGGTCGACAACGTATTTTAAATTCTGGATGCTTTGCGTTCAATTTCCCTCTCAGTGTGTTCAGTCCGAGGACCTGAAAATAGAGCATTTAGTAAATTGTTGCCCAAGAAACCAAAGTAAACCCTTCCATCGCTTAAAAACTATATTCACATATGGGCAACATACAGTGCAACCCGTGAGCATGTTCTGTCTCACTCTGGTCATGTATCCGGCCATTGAAAAAAAAAATCGCGTTCTTCTCCTTGAGCCAAAATAGGTTATGTTGTCAATGTTTTCCAATATGATTTTTGGGCGTTTTCCTCAGTTTTTTCGACAGAGAAACCCTCTATTTATGTATTTAATTTGACCAAACCTACTTATAAAAGCGGTTTTTTCCCTTTTAAACGTGGTCCAGTGTGCGATAAATCTTCGTAAGAAAGGTTAAGTCAATCTGGTTATGTTTCTTTTGTATGTTTTGGTTATGTTTATGTTTTTCAATAGAATTTTGGGCGTTTTTCAGTTTTTAGACAGAAAACCCTATATTTTTTATATTTAATTTTTGACCAAATCAAGTAAAAAAGCGGTTTTTTCCCTTTTAACGTGGCACAAGTTGCAATAAATCTTCGAAAGAAAGGTTAAGGTTATGTTAAGTTTAGGTTAAGTTAATGTTTCCTGTTCTTGATGGTCTTTAGAACCCCAAAATCAGAACTTCTCAAGGGTGATTACCTTGTTTGCACTTGTCGAAAGAATAAACAACGTGTCTTTTGTGACTCGCGTTGGATCCCATTTAAGGAGAGGAATGTACTCCCTCTTGTTTTGTACTATTTCGTTTGGCAGAGCGTTCACTGTGGTCACTTTCCTCTTTCGAGGAGGAGTCACCTAAAAAATCTTTTGTATCCGATGTTATTGAATATTCTATTACCTGTTCAGCGACGTTTGTTGAGCTTGAAGTCGGGCTACTTTTGGTCAAAGTAACGGATAGGCCGGAATACATCTGCTTTGCTTCTTCCAACATTGCTTTACATACTTCTTTTATCAAGTCTTCAGTCACACTCCCCGGTCCAAGATTGTCTTTATATTTCTCACAGCAGGTTCGAAAAATATCTGATAAATTTAAAAAAATTAAATTGTTTTCAAAAAAAATAAAATCTTACTTCCAAATATTTTCTAATCACGATATCAATCTCTTTGTTAATGGCAGCTTGAAGGTTCTGTCTTAAAATATCAAGCGACTTCGCCGCACTCGTTATAGTCCGACTCCTCATCCTATTCAGTGGACTATGAACTGATTTCGACTGTGACTTTCCGTTTTTAACAGCAGCCAAAGTCAAAGGTCTCATATTAAATGTATTTTTCTATAAATCAATTAATAAAAAAATAAAATAAAAATGCATCGACCTACCCATAGTACCATAGGAACTTCAGTCGAGTCATCAAGAAATGTCGTCTCCATTTTTTTCATCAAATAAAATGTCATTACTTATCACAATATTATCTGATTGAGGTATTATGTGTATAACCATCTAAAACACAATTTTAAAAATTGTTTTTATCGCCAAAAAGTTTAAGTAAAGAAAAACCAAAACACTTCAAAGACAATGGTTTACTATATCCAAACTTTGTTAATCCTCATACTATTTATAGGTTATTAAAGGGAGGTTATTTAGGCACCATGTTAAATACCATATCCTCTAGTCCTTGAGGACACTTTTTTATTTATCAGATAATAAATGCCAAATTTCTTTTTCCCCTACTGTATTGACATCAAACTAAGCAAGCAAAAATAGCTCCTTGGCTCTTTAATCTTCACAAAGGCTATTTTGAATATTGAAAATTCCAGAATAAAATTAATTAATCTGGAAATTCCTCGACTAATTCTTCGTTATAAAATTATGTTTGATCAAGATGGGTGTCTAGTTTCAATGTTTACTGACAACTGTTTACAAAGCGCTTAGCAACATATAAACACTGTTTTAGTTTAAAGTTAATAAATATTCCTAAAATGGATATAGTTGAACATAAGTTAAAGTGGTTCAAAAGTCGCTCGACTCGATCGAAGACCATGAGGAAAGCGACCGTAAAAAAATCGACGAAATTCTCAACTGTTCGAGAAAATCGCCCATTTCGATCGACCCATGTATCCTCGCTCGGATCGACGAGATCGACCTTCAGCTAGCCGTACGTTTTGTCTATAATAAACCATTGATTTTTTGTCTTCTAGAAATTGAAATCCATGCGTTTGCAAGAAGAAGAGAAGAATCGGATGCAAATGAAGCGCATGAAGGGCATCCAGGATCAAATGTCTAACATAGACAGCAATTTGGAAAACATGAAAGAAATCATGGACGTAGGTTTAATCCCAAACATTTAAACTAATTTATTACCAAAAAACAACCAATACAAAATTCCATGCAGAACTAAACGCTGCCGCTATCCATGCTAGGATGCAGCTTTTATTCGCCGTCGCTCAGACTTTTTTTTTTCTTTTTATATAAACTCATACAAACCTACAAATTGAAGTCCTCTTTTTTCAGAAATAGATAATCAATGGACGAAAGCGAAGAAATGCGGAAAAACGAGGAAACCGCCATCAATGAAAACGAAGATTCTCTGGATGAAGTCTAAATACAATTTGCCACATTTTGTGTGATTTCAAAAAAAGCTTGATTTGTCATTGAGTTTTATTTTACTACAAAATTTTTCAAAGCTGGAGTGTTGACATGAAGCTGAAATTATGGAAGACAGTTTATGCAGGATCAATTTTTGACCAAAAACAGAATTTATAATGACCCTTCCCATGTTTTGAGGTGTTTAGAATCCAGTACTCCATCCAACCTGAAATTTCGCAGAAGTTGAGTTGGTCTTCTTTTCCAATCTCGACCATTTTATTTGGCAAAAAAAAATAAATCCATGAGTAACGAAATTCTTAAAAAATGGACATACACAGAAGTTAAAGGAAAGTATAAGGAGACAAGTTACTCTTAAGTCTTTTAAGTTTTCAAGTTTAAGGATGTTTTTTTTTTTTAATTTTCCAAGTTTTAACTTCCTTAAAGAAGTTATTGATACCCTCCACGTCGGTTTTCGGGGAAGGGTCTTCCATCCTCCGGAGGGTCAAATCGATCTTTACCGATCTCAACTTTGTCTGTTGTGCCGGCCGGCCGTCCGGAGCATTTTTCCGGAACACTTCACGGCAACAGTTATGAACCGATTTTCACCTAATTTTCACACAATCTTAATTAGTCGGTGTACAAGAATGTGACGAGGGCGATTTTGTTTTCGAAAATTTTCCAATTTTTTTCGAAAATTTTTTGAAGTATCAAGGTAGAAATAATGGGATTTTTGCCCAAGGGATCCCTCTCGTAACGGGTGGAAGTATGAATTTCTCCCTACTAAAATAATAATTAATGTAAAATGATAATTTTTTTACACCAAAAATTCGTTGAAAATATAAGTAAAATTTGGTGAAAACCAACGGTTCGGCCGCAGCGAATTTTTTAAAATTTCAAACATCTCCGTCGTGTTTTCGAAATTCAAAAATCGCCCTCGTTAGTGTCTTGTTCACCGACTAAGGAAAATTTGATGAAAATCGGTTGAAAACTTTAGCTGTAAAGTCCGGGAAAAATTACGGACGGCCGGCACCACAGACAAAGTTGAGATCGGTATACAGGGTGTCCGGGAACACATGGCAAGCGTCTGGGAGAGCGTTAATAAGTGGTTTTACGAAAAAAGTTAAATGTAAACCCCCCTTAATTTAAATCAAAGAATTTGGGTTCTAAGTTGAAAAAAGGCCAATTTTAACGGATTTTAGAGCAAGAAACGCTAAATTTGACATTTTTTAAAAGTTGTCCAAATCGTCATATGAGTACTCAATCTACTTGAAATTTTGCGTAGATTACGAATCTGAAATAAAAAATAGGGGTTCTCATTTGAAATAACGAAGTTAGGTTGTGTCTGGGACACCCTGTATATCCAGGCGGATTTTAAACTACACCATCAAATTCTTTGATTTAAATTAAGGGGGGTTTACATTTAACTTTTTTTCGTAAAACCACTTTTTAACGCTCTCCCAGACGCTTGCCATGTGTTTCCGGACACCCTGTAGAACCACATTCGAATTGACCCTACGGGTCTGGAAGACCCTTCCCCAAAAACCCGAAATGGAGGGTATCACAATAACTTCTTTAAGGGAGTTATTTTCATCGTAAATATAAATTTTACTTAAGCTTTTTAAGAATAAAATAGGATTTTTAAAATAATTCATATTTTAAATTAGAATTAAACTCGAGCTTCTGAAGCGGATGAGGGAAATTGGATTTCTCCTCCTAATCAACCAACTATTGAAGACGAACCACAGAGCGATAAATTGTCTTAATACAATAATTAATTTAATTTGACGGTTCTCTACGCTTCTGTCAAAACAAAACATTTTTACTCACGTTTTCCTCGACATCTTCTTTATCTTCGAGCTCGCTTCTGCCACATGTTTGCCGGCTTTGTTAACGGCCGAATATAAAAAGTTTCCGAACGATTTCGCCCCCGCGATGGCCTTTGTGGACACTGAAAAATGAAAGAAAGAGAAATGAAACAATGGAGGACAAAAAAGTAACAATGTCGAGTAGATGGTGTAAGAGTACAAAGAAATATAGTTAGGGACGAAAGGTTGACTATTTTTTAACAGCATTCTCCCCTTTAGCGGCAAATTGTTCAAATACTCTTACCCCTCTACTACAGCAGACGGTGTCCAAAATTACTAATCTGCACAAAATTGTTTTAGGTAGGACTTTAACAGACTTAACTGGGGAACTTTAAGAATCGGGGATGTTAATTAGAACTACAGGAAACGGGAAGGAAATCGATTTCAGAGGGGATAAAATGGAAGAGCTCCGGTCTCCGAGAAACGACGTATTCAAGAGTAAAACGTACTTCAATTGCTCCCTGGAGACTCCGAAGAATCTTCACTTCCCCAACTCCCCAAGATTGAAAGTTTTTGAATAATCTAAGAAACTATTCAGACGGAATAAAGTATTTACATGCAGATTTCTGGGAAGAGAAAAGCCATCTTTTGGAAACCAACTCTACTGGTAAGATGTAGGAAACAGAGGTACAACACTTACTATACAGCTTCTCACCTGCACCCATCGCCTGGGTGGGATCTTTGTCATCGGTAGGAGATCCGGATGCTTCGGAGGCGTGTGCATCGCTATCCGCACCTCCAGTCGCGCTGGAAAATCGCAAAAGTCAACTCAAACGTTCAACAATATTATTTCCAGACCACTGGAAACCCCAATTTCTTAACTCCAAGTTCAATTTTATAGAGAAATGCTTGCGAAAGAGGATCCCCTTTTATTAATTGCCAAGGCGACCTAATTACACCGTCCTTTATTGATCATAGACATCCTCCGCTATTTCCCCAAATAGTAAAGTTATACATAAAAGGAAATTTTTTGAGGATTATTGACCTTATTTCTTTTAGGGGATAGAAAGTATTAATATCCAGAACTTAATTTACGGTCAGTATAAAACAATGAAAGTGCTTGTCTAGACCTATAAACTCTTGATGAGTTTGCTCGTTGGTCCAATGTAAATGTTTGAGTGATTGAACGTCCAAATCACCGTAAAAAGGAGGAAATAATGGGTTTTGGTGTGTTTATTTTACAACGCGCTTACGGAGAGGTAGTAGTTATGATTATAGATTACCTGGAATTGTCGTCGTCTTTGTCTGTGGGTGATCCTTTGTTTGATAGGTGGGAGGTAGGACTGGCAGGAAGCGTCGGTGATCCAGTGCCTTCCGCGGGCGCTTCTTCAGTTTTCTTATTTAGACCCGGAATTCCGCCTCCAAGCCAGCTCGACATTTGAGTTTTGACGTTTCCAAGACCTCCGAGATTTCCGAGCATTTCCAATCTGCTCGCTCCTTTCGTAGGACTGGCGAAAACAAAACGAAAAGTTAACAGAATTTTTTACTACAATCAAACTAAATCTAACAACGCCTAATCTCGAATTCTCATGCGACCGACCTGTTGCTTGATTGATTAGACGACGCAGAGTAATCGAAAAGTTTTAAGATCCTATAGAGAAAGTAATTTTTAAAACAGAAATCTTTTTAATTCCTCCAATGAAGTACAATAGCTATTTCGGCAGACAGTGGGTCAAGATTTAAAATTTAAATGTTTGCGGTCAATCAATATGTGGGCTCTGAATAGTGGCAACTATCAACCTCAAGCATGACAACATGACCAACCTCAGGCAACTATATTAGATCATGATCTGCTACCCACTGAAAACAATGTTACTACTAATGGTCGTTTTGCACGGAAGAAAATTTCGTATGTAGAAGGTTTATTGCTCAGAAGGAACGAAGCAACCCAAGTCGAATGAGTAGCATGCGGCCCGCGGATCATTAACAAAATTAATTTTTCTTCCCTCATTAGGCGAAACCTTCTTTTTTTTTACAGTGTTTTCAGACTTCCATTACTTTTCTAGGGTCATAAATCTAGATCCCATTTTTCACCTGATTTTAAGAGGAATAGAGAAACCCAAAATTCGTTGGTTTTTGTGGTTTTCCTCGATTATCTCGATTATTAGACCACAATTTGACAGGATTTTCAGCAGTTTTCCTCGGTTTTTGACAGAGAAGCGATTCATCAATCATGGATGTTCGCATAGGGAAAGAAGATCAGCAATCGAGAGTAGTTAATTTCTTTGACACTCGGCGCTGGTGAGGTTTAATGGAGGAGACTCGTCAATCATGAGGTTCTCATTGGGTTATCACGAGGAGAAAGGAGATCAACAATCGAAAGTAGTTCGTTTTTTTGGCACTCGAAGCTAATGTGGTTTTAGGTACCTACTTATTTTTAATTGAACTGACTTATCGAACGTGAGTTCCGCATAGACTTGGGGAAGATCAGCAATCGAGAGTAGTTCATTTTTTTTGACACTCGGCGCTGGTGAGGTTTTAAAATTGAGGTGACTCAATCATGAGGTTCTCATGGGATAGGTTATAAAGAGGAGAAAGATCATGAATCGAAAGTAGTTCGTTTTTTTGACACTCGGAGAAAGATCATCAATCGAAAGTAGTTCGTTTTTTTGACACTCGGAGCTCATGTGGTTTTTTTAATTGAACTGGCTCATCGATCGTGAGCTCCGCATAGACTTGGGGAAGGAGATAAGCAATCGAGAGTAGTTCATTTTTTTGACACTAGGCGCTGGTGAGGTTTTAAAATGGAGGAGACTTATCAATCATGAGGTTCTCATACGATAGGTTATCACGAGGAGAAAGATCATCAATCGAAAGAAGTTCGTTTTCTTGACACTCGGAGCTCAAGTGGTTTTTTTAAAATTGAACTGGATCATCGATCGTGAGCTAATTGGCTAATACTTGGGGGAAAATCAGCAATCGAGAGTAGTTCGTTTTTATGACACTCGGCGCTGATGAGGTTTTTATTAAAGCAGTGGATACCTAATAAATTTAAAATAATATAATACTACTTGTATAACAAACAAATAAAAAGATGAATGACTTATACAAAAAAGTATCATATAAGCCTACTTCTTGAAAATAAGTGGGTTTCATAAATCATGAAAGGAAAATAAGAATACCTAGGATCTTTTTTCGCTTCGCCTGCCGCAGCATCGTCGATGGAGGCAACTGGAGATGTCGGATTCTCTTCAGGTTGAACTCCATCTTCAGATTTCGGAGTTTCTCCTCCACCTTCCTTTTTCCCCATCCATCCCGAAACTTGATTCGAAAGGCTCGAAAACATCGCTGAACCTTTAATCACTCACGAAAATAACATAAAAAAAATCTCTCACATAAAACACAAAATCACATAAAACTCATAATTCTATCATGGTCGAAAAATATTTAAAAAGGTCCACGATTCTTGGAATACGAGCTTTATTTTGAAAAATTAAATTTCACGAGATAACACTAATCAAACATGAACACACTTTTGACAGACTGAGGTTTTGGTTTGAAGAAAAACCTACAGAGCGCAATGTTTCCCACATAGATTTTTCAGATTTCCCACTACTAACGCTAAAATATCCCTTTTTTAAAATCAACAGTTGGCATCACTGTCGTTTTCTGCGTCTTAACCGCATTTCTGTTTAACCTCATCGTTGTGTGTTTGTTGTGCAAAAACAAAATCTTATTTCAAATTTCATTTTTAATTTGAAAGTACGTTTTTTCATGATGGGTCTCTCTTTATAGAATTTCAGAGAAATCTGAGTTCTTTATAAAACGTCGAAACGCCTTCCAAACTGACGTCCGTTGGCGTTCATTTTTCGGAAGTAGAAAAGAGTTTGTTTTTTACTTCTCTGTGATGGAGAATGGTTTCCATGCGGGTTCTAAAACACAAATTCGCTGAGGGAGAGAAGGTCCTCTGTTACGAACCAGATCCGTTTAAAACTAAAGTCCTTTACGATTCGAAGGTAAATTTGTGTTTTTTGGCATTTTCTTTTTAATAATATCGTATGTTTTAGGTTTTGGATATCCAGTTGATGAAAGATGATAATTCTGGAAGAAAGTCATCAAGTTTTTAATTCACTTTCAGGTAAGGACTATGGTTTCCCGCCTTTGTTTTTTAAAATCTCTATTATCAGGGGATAAATAAATCGCCAAAAGGTCTTGGGAGACTGCAAAGAAACTAAAAAAAAAAGTCTTAAAAAAATGGTTTTTTTAAAAACTGAAAACGGAAGGTTTTGCAGCTTTTCGCTGGATTTTCTCTTGTTTGAGGCTCTTTCCTAGGTATTTTCAGGAGTTTGCCTAGGCTCTTTTCTAGGGTTTTCAGGAGTTTCCTTAGGCTCTTTTCTAGGATTTTCTGGAGTTTCCAAGGGCTCTTTCCTAGGATTTTCAGGAGTTTCCCTGGGCTCTTCCTAGGATTTTCAGGAGTTTCCCTGGGCTCTTTTCTCGGATTTTCAGGAGTTTTCCTGCGCTCTTTCCTAGGATTTGAGGAGTTTCCTTAGGTTCTTTCCTAGGAGTTTCCTGGGCTCTTTCCTCGGATTTTCAGGAGTTTCCCTGGGCTCTTTTCTAGGATTTTGAGGAGTTTCCTTAGGCTCTTTTCTGGGATTTTCAGGAGTTTCCCTAGGCTCTTTGCTAGAATTTTCAGGAGTTTCCCTAGGTTCTTTCCTAGGATTTTCAGGAGTTTTCCTACGCTCTCTCCTAGGATTTTCAGGAGTTTTCCTACGCTCTTTCCTAGGATTTTCAGAAGTTTCCCTAGGCTGTTTGCTAGGATTTTCAGGAGTTTCCCTAGGCTCCCTAGGATTTTCTCTGGGTTCTTTCCTAGGATTTTCAGGAGTTTCCCTAGGCTCTTTCCTAGGATTTTCAGAGTTTCCCTAGGCTCTTTGCTAGGAGTTTCCTTAGGTTCTTTCCTAGGAGTTTCCTGGGCTCTTTCCTCGGATTTTCAGGAGTTTCCCTGGGCTCTTTTCTAGGATTTTGAGGAGTTTCCTTAGGCTCTTTTCTAGGATTTTCAGGAGTTTCCCTAGGCTCTTTGCTAGAATTTTAAGGAGTTTCCCTAGGTTCTTTCCTAGGATTTTCAGGAGTTTTCCTACGCTCTCTCCTAGGATTTTCAGGAGTTTTCCTACGCTCTCTCCTAGGATTTTAGGGAGTTTTCCTACGCTCTCTCCTAGGATTTTCAGGAGTTTTCCTACGCTCTTTCCTAGGATTTTCAGAAGTTTCTCTAGGCTGTTTGCTAGGATTTTCAGGAGTTTCCCTAGGCTCTCTCCTAGGATTTTCAGGAGTTTTTCTGGGTTCTTTCCTAGGATTTTCAGAAGTTTTCCTACGCTCTCTCCTAGGATTTTAAGGAGTTTTCCTACGCTCTCTCCTAGGATTTTCAGGAGTTTTCCTACGCTCTCTCCTAGGATTTTCAGGAGTTTTCCTACGCTCTTTCCTAGGATTTTCAGAAGTTTCCCTAGGCTGTTTGCTAGGATTTTCAGGAGTTTCCCTAGGCTCTCTCCTAGGATTTTCAGGAGTTTTTCTGGGTTCTTTCCTAGGATTTTCAGGAGTTTCCCTAGGCTCTCTCCTAGGATTTTCAGGAGTTTTCCTAGGTTCTTTCCTAGGATTTTCAGGAGTTTTCCTATGTTTCTTTCCTAGGATTTGCCTAGGCTCTTTCCTAGGATTTTCAGGAGTTTCCCTAGGCTCTTTGACCGAGAAATACCATTTTAGGGTTTTTATACGTCTTTTAACACAAAAACTCATTTTTTATTTATTTTTGTTGCCACAATGTGATAAACTCTTAAAATTAAATATTTTTTGGGCTGGAATTCGACTTGGGATAGATTTGTAACTGAAGATTTAATACTAAAAGACACAGAAGAAAACCGAAAACTTCAACGTGAGCTGGCGGAGAAAGCTCAATTGACTGCGTAATTAACTAATAATTCAATAAAAATGATATTAAAAGATTTATATTACAGAGCGGCTTGTGGCAATTTGTATAAAACATACGAAGAAAAACAAAGTTTGAATACGAATAAAAGCAAAGATTCTGTGATAAACGCGGGTGTTGATCCGAGAGTAAATAAACGCTGTAATAGTGTGCCCTTAGAGGGTACGAGCGGTGCAGTTGTGGCATCCTATCAAGGCCATAAACCTTCCGAGAATGATGAAAAATCCGACGACGACCTTCCGAGGGTCGTCGTTAATTTCGTCATCACCCCTCGGATGCGCGAATATCTCGAAAACGACCACGGACGAATCAAAAACGAAAACCGCGTCGTGCGACTTCCAGCGACACCGAACGCCGTCGAAATACTTCAAATGTGGATGACGGAGTTCATCTTCAGCAAAATACGCAAAATGTGTTATAAAAACATCCCAAAGGCCAATATGAATAAAACGCCAAATTACACCATACAAGACGTCCTCACCCAGTATGTTCACCAAATTTAAATTTTTCTTAATTTAAATTTTTTAGAGCCAACCTATGCCATGAAGTTGCCGACGGTCTTCGAGTATACATGGATTTTATGTTACAAACTGTCCTTTTATATGATGAAGAGAGACTTCAAAACAAAAATTTCTCACAAAGTTCTTATAAGCTAAATTCTGAAGATGAAAAGTAAGTCTTGGGTATCCAAGTCTATTTAACCAGATTTGTGCGTATTCGTATTCGTATTTATGAATATGAACACACATTATAATTTTTTAAATATTATAAATATGTTCGTATTTACAAATATCATTCTTACGATACATATTTGTATTCGTATTTCTAAACATTGAACAGTGAATACATGTATTTAAGAGCGAATATTCGTATTTCCTCAATAAATGCACGCGAATAGAATTAATTTGTGTCCTTATTCATATTAACGGTGGTTACACGTATTTAAGAGTGAATATTCGTATTTCCTTTGTTAATAGGCATTTGAGTAAATATTTGAATTTCCTCAGAAAATACACGTATTTAAGAGTGAATATTCGTATTTCCTCAATAAATGCACGGACGAATAGAATTAAATTTGTCCTTATTCGTATTAACAGTGATTACACGTATGTAAGAGTGAATATTCGTATTTCCTTTGTTAATCTGCCTATTTGAGACTAAATATTTAGATTTCCTCAGAAAATACACGTACTTAAGAATCAATATGGTATTTTTCAGTAAATAGACGGACGAATACGATTTCATTTGTATTCGTATTCGTATTTCTAAATATTTAACCGTGAATACACGTATTTAAGAGTAAATATTCGTATTTTCTTTGTTAATACGCCAATTTGCGATTAATAAATATTCGTATTTCCTCAGTAATACACATATGATTATATTTGTATCCGTATTCGTATTAACAGTGATTTACATATTTATGAGTAAATATTCGTATTTCCTCAGTAAATGCATGGACGAATGTGATATATTCGTATTCCTAAATATTTAACTCTGAATACCTGTTAGAGTTAATATTCGTATTTTCTTTGTAAATACTACTATTTGCGAGTAAGTATTCAAATTTCCTCAGTAAATACGAAATTCATAAATATGTATGTATTTACTGAGGAAATACGAATATTCATAAATATGTGTATGTATTTACTGAGGAATACGAATATTCACTCTTAATACGTGTATTTTCTGAGGAATTACAAATACTTACTCTCAAATAGACTTATTTACAAAGGAAATATGAATATTCACTCTATGATACATGTATTCTCTATTAAATATTTGAAATACAAATATATTCATATTTGATTTGTAAATCAAACGTATTTATATTCGTTTTACTAAATTGTAATGTGTGAATATCGTATTCGTATTTACAATTTGTACTTTCTTTAAATTTAAACAGTAGGGATGAAAAATTATTAAAGTTCCCTATTTGGAGGATGTTCCCTGTATTATATAAATTTAATTTTAGAATGGACGTCAGCGTTGTGAAAATAAAAGAAGAAAAACTCGATGAAAATCAAGTGACTAAAGAAAATTCCATGAAACAAGTAAAACTTAGTAAAGATTTACATAAAGAAAAACACAAAGAAATAAAATGTTGTAAAGAAGTTAAGGATTTGTTGAGAGATCAATTGATTTCAAAAGATCGAATTAAGGAGGAATATTTAGATGAAGGTATGACAGATGATTTTAATGTTAGGTAAAATATGTTTTTTTAAGGTTTTGATCATGGTGAGGAAAGAAGAAAGTCTCTTCGTTCACGGCACCAAGTTCAAGAATCGCCGCAGCAAGCACAAGCGAAACAATCAACATCACAGCCTCAACCAGCGAAACCGGTAGAAAAGAAGTCGATACTTAGAGGGAAAATAAGAAATTCCGTTCATCGTAATTCACTAACAAAATGCGTCGATATCACCGAACTTCTCGGACCTTCTGCCAACAGAGGGTAACTTCAATCATTGATGTTTTATTTAATTAAAATTTTTAGTCCGGATCAACTCCTCCTGCCATCTATGCAGAAGAAAAATCGTGAATTTTTAAAGAAAGTTTCGCAGAGGAAACTCCTCCCTGAGGCAAACTACGATGAAAATAAACCGTCGTTTATCTACGGCGCTGTACACCTAGCAAGATCTTTATTAAAAATGCCAGATCTTTTGTCATCTTACGACTATGAGCAAGCCAAAATGACTTTGCTTGAAGAATTCCTTAAAAACTTCATGCTGTAAGTTTCCATTTTATTATTATTATTATTGTTTATGTTTTTTTTAGATTTTTAGAAGATCATCCTGAATGGTTTGCCGATGATATCTACGTACCTAACACATTTGGCGTCGACTTCTCTCAGAATCAAGACGACCAAGTGAAAAAATCAAGACTCTCAACTTCCCCTTTAAAATCCTGTTCCACTCATCAAATGACTGACAAAAAAGAATTTCAGTCTAAAATCCCACATTTGTAGAAAAAAATGTACAAAACTTGACAAAACTTACTTTTTAAATTAAGAACTTACCTCTTTCAACTTTTTATTTTGGCTTGTTAGTTGTATCTAGAGCTCAAAATTGTTTTTTCATTAAAGTTTAAACATAACTGTTCTCTTTATTCAGACACCTCGATTCAGACGACATATTTAAAATTTGGCGGTCAACTTACTGTCGAGGTAACATTCTGGTTATAAGCCAGATTGACCATCTAAGTACAATTCTAAGTTAATCCTCTATTTCTTCATTTTAAAACATAGTTTTTCCTACTTATGCTCATTTTTTTATTTAAATTTACAAAGATAAATTAAATAAATAAAATAAACCTTTTTAGGATTTAGAAAAAGTGAAAGGACGTAAGATTTGTCGTGGCAACATTGCTTCCTGAGTTCCTGTTTTATTTAGAATTTTTGATAATATTTTTTTCGTCCTTATATTTCAATGTTTTAACAATTTTATCAGTTTAAACATAAGTTTGTACTTATTTTTTCCTGATGGTAACTATGATTTTCCGCCACATCCCCTATTCCTAACAAAAGATATAAAAAACAAGTTTTTGTTATTCTATTTAAAGCTTGCCATAAAATCTTATTTTTAAAATGACGACGAAGACTGATTTCGAAGAATTTCTTGAAAGCCCTCTTGTGACTTGGGTAAGCTTCGTATAATACGAAGGATTCTTAAAATTTTGTTTTTTAGTTCAAGTCCTGTTTGGGTCCGGACAAACTGAACGACTATGAAGATCTTGCTGATGGCAGCCTGATTTATGAATTTTTCCTCATGATGTAACTATATGAAGATAAAAATAGAATTAATATAAATATATTGTAGTGATCCTGCTCCTCTACATCATGGTGTTGTTCCAACCTTGGGAAATGCTGTTTTAAGAACAAAAAACTTTGACTGCATCACCAAAAACATCAAAGCACTCTATGAGGTTCGTTCTTTATTTTTATAGTAATAATTAACTTTTTTGATAGGACGAATTGGGCCAATTTGTCATCGTTTCGCCTGATCCTGTCAAAATCGGTCAGGAGCCTAACAGCAAAGAAGGACTTGAGCAGCTACGACTTCTTCTCATGCTGTTACTCGGCTGTGCAGTCCAATGTCCAAACAAGCAGAAATTCATTGAGCGTATAAAAGAGCTGCCGCTTGACGTTCAGCATTCTCTTGTAGATTGCATAAAAAGGGTATTTTAATTTCAAAAATTTTTTGTTTTATTTTGTTTTTTAGGTCACAGAAAGCCAAGAAATTGTTTTAGTGCCTGATATGGTGAGAATATAAATCATGTTCTTGTCGACCACATCAAAAAACTAATCAAACAAAGAGATTTATATTTTCAAGTAAGTTTTTTTTAGATTTATTTCCTGCTAGCTATTTTAGAAACTTGATACTCATATCATAGTCATGTTATCAAGTTACTGGGGGAAAATTACAGTTTTGGGACTAAAAACTGTAAAATTTGTGTGTAAACACCATTTGTGTTAACACCATTGTGTGTAAACACCGTTTGTGTTAACACTATTGTGTAAACACCATTTGTGTTAGCACCATTGTGTGTAAACACCATTTGTGTTAGCACCATTGTGTGTAAACACCATTTGTGTTAACACCATTGTGTGTAAACACATTTGTGTTAGCACCATTGTGTGTAAACGCATCTAGGGGTCAAAATCTAGGGAAAGTGCCATTTCAATCTCTAAAAACTCTAAATTGGGCTTAACTTTTTTTTTTAATTTAAATATTGATTTTCAAATTTTTAGATTTCATATGATGAAAAGAATAAACAAACGACAAGCAATTCTTCCTCAGTTCCTGGTTCGGAATCTCAACATCTCGCTGTGGAGCTGGCAGACTGGAAGTCCAAGCTAAGAAAACTAAGACAAGATCTGTAAGTTAATCATTTTTAAACTTAAATTTATATAAAATTGTAGCGAGGAAAAATCTGAGGCACTTTCCGAAGCAAAGATGAGCTCGAATACAACAAAGGGCTTGTTGCGAAGCTAAAAGCGGAAGCGAACGAGCTCAAAACGGAAGCGAGGGTCGGAAAAGCGTATCGCGACGAGGCGGACGCTTTGAGAGAAAAGGCTGAGAGAGCTGAAAGACTTGAAAATGAAGTTTGCAAATATCGAGAGAAACTCTCCGACCTTGAATACTACAAGTAAGGCACTTCACATTTCTTTTCTCATAAATATCCCCTTTTTTTTATTTCTGAATAATTTATCAGAAAACTTTGTTTTTCTAGAAACTAAATAAAAAATTAGCAGAAAAGATCTAAACTGTAAGTCGAAGAATATAAAAGAAAATCCCTTATTTGTGTTTGTGTGTCACATTCACTCCACTTCATGTTTTAGGGTCTCCCCGATCAAGGGAAACCTTATCAAGCTTTAGATGTTGTCCCCTCATTGCATGTAGTTTTTATAAATTAGTAATTTTTTATAATTATTTTATTTTAATCGTGTTTTTTTATAAGGTCGAGAGTTGAAGAGTTAAGACAGGATAAAAGGATTTAGAGGAAACTCGAGAAATGATGGAGGAACAGCTTTCAGAGCGAGAGGGAGAGTTGATTATACTCTTGAGCTTGAAAATCGACTTATGGACCATAAACAGACAATAAATGAGTTATCGTTGGAAAGAGATGCCACTCAAGAGCGACTTCAACAGTTGTTTGAGGAAAACGCTCAGCTTATGTTGCTTAGCAAGTCTGCCTTAAATAGCGACTTGAAGATGTCTGAGCCAGAAGAGTCTTCAGTCGCTGAAAACAGCTTAAGTGAGCAGCTATCAACAAGTGCGCAAGGGCGAGCGCTGAAGTTGGAACTTGAAAATAAACGACTAGCACAAACTCTCGAGTCTATCCAAGAAGCAACCTTGCATCAAACAAATGATCGCCTCCTTCAGCTTGAAAAAGACAAAAAGAAACTCTCACTTCAAGTCGAGGAGCTTGAAGATTTCAAAAAGAAAACGTCTTCGCACATAGCGGAGTTGGAGGCGACCGTCAAAAACGCACATCGAGATACCAAAAAAATGCAAGACCTCCGCGATTCACTTCAGACACAACTACAGATGAAAATCGAGGAAGTTGAAACAGTCCAACGAGAAAAATCACGTTTAGAAATGAGGATCAAGGAAGCCGAAGAGACGATCGACGCCTTGAAAGCTAGAGAAGTCCTCGTCGACGAAACGCTCGAATTAAAAGCCAAACTGTCCAATTCTGACCGAGAAGTATCTCGATTAAAAAACACCCTAGAGGTAATTTTTTTAAATAAATGTTCAAAAAATAAAACTTTTTTAGGGTAAATCTGTGAATATCGACAAACTTCAATGTGAGTTGGATAAAAGCGTCAAAGAAAAATCACAAATTTCAAGACAGCTTGAAGAAGCGAACAATCAAGTTTTCAGGTAAATTCAAAGATACCTAGAATAAGATGGGATTCCCAAACTTTTTAGCAAGTCGACTCAAATTGTGTAGCAGACCTCATTTTCCGTTTTAACTTCCTTAAATAAGTTATTGTGATACCCTCCACTTCGGGTTTTCGGGGAGGGTCAAATCAAATACTGATCTTTACCGATCTCAACTTTGTCTGTGGTGCCGTCCGTCCGTATCATTTTTTACGTCCACAGTTTTCAACCGATTTTCGCCAGATTTTCACCAAAATTTCTTTAGTCAGTGAACAAGAAACTGACAAGGGCAATTTTTTAATTTTGAAAAAATGGCGGAGATATGTCTGAAAATTTTAAAAATTCGCTTCGGCCGAACCGTCCGATTTTCACCAAATTTTCACCAATTACTCCTTATTTTTTTTAACGAATTTTTGGTGTAGAAATAATTATTACTTTTTTACATTAATTATCATTTTAGTAGAGAGAATTTCATACTTCCACCAGTTACGAGAGAGACCTTCCTTTCCCCTACGTTATACTTCCCTTCTTTATACTTCCCCCTCCGTTATACCTCCCCCTCCTTTATACTTCCTCTTTTTAATACTTCCCCCTCCTATATTTTTACTTCTCTTTAAGGAAGTTTTCGTTGGAAGCTCTTCAAACAAGTACTTTCAATTTCAACACCTTTTGAATTTGGATGTGTAGCTTATTTTTGGGACAAATCTTAGGCAAAAAGATTTGGGGAAAAAATCCCAAGAAAAAAACCAGTAAGAGAACCCTGCCAAAAAAACCTGGGAAAATTCCTTTAAATACTGTATAAATGGGTTTCTCTATCAAAAAAACTTGAGAACACTTCCAAAAATCCTTTAAAAATGGTTTTTTTGGTGCAAAAATCCAAGAAACTCCTAAAAATTCTAAAAAATAGTGGTTTTTCTGTGATGAAATCTTGGTATATTCCTGAAAAACCTGTTATGTATAATGGGGTTTCTCAGTCAAAAAAGTGAAGAAAATGAGTCCTGTAAAAATCGGGTTCTCAGTCAAAAATCTGAGGAGAACTTATGAAATTCCTGGTTTTTTAAACTTAAGAAAATTCCTCAAAATCAAAATAATGGTTTCTGGTGAAAACGCATACAAAAGATAAACGTAAAAATGCTTTTTACTCCGTGTTTATTTCTTTGTTTTCAGCAATATTTTACGGGGTCTGCAGGCCACATTTTGGGGACCACTTGCTTATAGAATTTAAAATTAGCGTACATTTTTTACAATTTTGGCGTAAATAAACATAAATTTTCTTTCAGATATATTGTTTTTGAAATAGTTCCTGAGAGGTTAGTCTGTGTGCTAAATTAACGTGTGCAAAATTTAACATAAATCAATAATCTCCCTAGGATTTATCTTTTTGTTATTAAAATTTGTTTTATGTTTATAAAAAATATTATTTTCAGGCTCCTTGAAATTGAAAAATTGTTCAAAGATCTTAATTCGAGGTATGAAGTGGATAAGGCAACGATAGAAACTCTTCAAGGAGATTTGATTGCCGAAAAGATGATAACAAGGCAGCTGAAAGACTCTCTGGAAAGCCCAGGGCTCAGCCCAGATAAACTGGATGAGGGATTTCTTGAAAAGTAAAGATCAATTAAAATTTTACCAAGATTATATTTTTTTTTTAGAATTCTTTCAAATGCGGACATACTGGGTGCGGTGAAAGAAAAACTGGCAGAGAACGAAGGTGAAAACAAAGTAAACCAGTCGAAAGAGTTACAAGAAGAAAATGCAAAATTGTCTGTTTCGCTTTCTACGCTTCAATCTCAAGTTCAGTCATTGACTGCCCAGCATACGGCTCAAAAATTGGCCAATTCACAGCTCGTCGCAGAAAAAGAAGAAGTAATTTTGTTTAAAATAGGAAGAAAAAAATAAACTTTTTATTTTAGATCAATAAACATTTAGAATCTCTACGGGAACAACATCAGCAACTTTTGTTGGACCAGTTGACCATGCAGGGTATCCACGAAACACTCACTGTTCAATACGAGCAGCTCAACCAAGGAAAAGAAAGCGCCCGAGCAGAAATAAAAGCAGCCAAAAGCGAAATAAGGACGTTAAAAGAAACCAACGAAAGCCTAGAAGCGAAAATAAATTCGTTGACGCAGGAGATCAAACGCCTTTCCTCAGACGAAAACTGCCTTTCGAACCTCCGTGCGGAACATTCTAAACTAAAAGAAGATTTCAGAAAACTGTTCACTTCGCATGATAAACTCAAATCGGAGTATAAATTCGCACAGGAAGAATATAAAAATATTAAGGCCGATATTAGAAATATGAGTGCAAGTCAAAACCAATTGCATACTGAGCTTTCAACAAGAATCGACACTATTCATGACCTTGAGGAACAATCTGCTGAGCTCAGGACTGAAAATGAAGTAAACCCCTTTTTAAATTTTACATTTGAGTAAATTAGGAAGAGAAGTGGCATTGGGGCGTAGGTTATACAGGATACCTCAATATCTGTCTTCCTGGATTACAGTGATTGGGGGAGAATTTATTTATCTTTTTTTTTCCAGTGTTTGCGACAAGTTAAAATCACTTTGGAAGAAGACCGAAAATCTTTAATGAAACACGTTACCATTTTGTTAAACCAATATCATGAACTACTCCAGCATTCTCTGGAGGACAAAGAACACTTCCATTCGGAAGAAAAACTATTACGGGATAAATTCAACAGTATTTGCAGACAAAAAGAAAAACTCGAAGAAAAAATAATGGACCAAATCATCAACAGTCGAACATCGAACAAAAGTATGAATAAAAAAGAAAATTGTGAATTCTATTTTTTTTTATTAGAAAAGTTTTGGGGCAAATTTGGTCAGAAGAGTTCGAAAAGCAGGCTCAGAATTAATAAATAAGGTAAATATTTAAATAAAAATGATAAAATCTTTATCATATTTTTAGAGTCGACGTTCATGGCATGAGGATCCTTCAAAATTAAATTTGACCGTTGGTGGTAATAATGGAGGCACTGATTCTGATACGAGTTTGGAAGAAGTCAGGACCAGACAGGGTATTTTTTATATTTTTTTAGCGTTTTGTGTTAACAAAAAAATTAATTTTTTTTTATGAATAACCTTTATGTGTTCGTAACTGGTGTTGAGTTTTGTCTGCCTTTTGCAGATAGTTTAGGTGGTCTTGGTAGCGCTGGGACGCGGAGGACCGTCTACCTATCTGGAGATGAAAATTCTGCTTCTACTAACGTATGTAACCCAATATAACTCCATAACGTTTATTTATTTAAAGCAGGGTTCCCAAATTTTTTAGCCAGCGGACCCCTTTTACCGGTCAAAATATGTTACGGCCTTATTCAGTTTGAACGCCTCTAGATTATAGTTTTGTTGCTATTTTTTGGGGTGAAAACTCCTAAAAATCCTTTAAAAATAGGGATTCTTTGTCAAAAAGCCGTGGAAAACTTCCAAAAATCCCGTAAATCGTTGAAGATGCAACGTGTGTTAACTCGCATATTGGGCAAAGTTTTTATTGAATATGAAGCAGACGCTGCAGTCAGTTGACTTAGTTTTGTAAAAAACTCCTCAGAAAGCAGTTCAACTGCCAAAAATGATAACATGTGATACCTGAAATCTGATGACTACGATTCAGTTTTTTGTCTCTCCTGAAAAGTAGCCAAAAGGTAGATAGCACATGTCGTATCTTCAACGACGAAATATAAAGGTTTTCTGTCAAGAAAACGAGAAAAAATCCTAAATATTGTGTAAAATGGGGTTTCTCTGTCAAAAAACTGAGAAAAAGTACTGAAAATCCGCAGAAATGGGGTTTCTTTGTTAAAAAAACCGAGAAAAATTATCAAAAATTCTGTATAAATATGGTTTTACTGTCAAAAAACAGAGGAATAAAAATTAGAAAAAGTCCTGAAAATCAAAACAAGTAAAAATTCCAAAAAATAAGCTTTTTATTTTGGGTTTCCTTTCTGTTTACCCCCAAGGGTTCCGTGGGCCACACTTGGGGAAACCCTGATTTAAAGTGTGTCAGTGTGAACACAAATTCTTACAACGCTTTTAAAATTTTGTTTTTTTTTTTTTTTAAAGGACCAAGATGAAAAAAGTTATAATCTCCTTGATGCTCCTCGTAGCTCCACTCCTCAACAAGACCCGTAAGTCATCATTTTTGGCAATGTTGGATTATAACTCAAATTTTGTCATGTTTTTTTCAGGCCCATCCTTGTCTATAACCGAGTGACCGTTCGAAGTGGCGACAACCAAAGCGTTCACAGCAATTCCTCGCCTTCACGAAACCCGCACCACAATATAAAAAACAATGAAGTCTGGTGTGAATATGGATCGATCTAATTTTAAATTTTAAATTTTTTTTATTTCACTTTAGTGATTATCATGCACTAGTCTCCTATTAACATTCTATTTATTTTTGTTTCCTTTATTTTTATTTAAATTTTAGTTTCTATCATGGTGCTTCTTGTTTTTTATTGGACAAATGTACTTAAATGAATAAGTATTATTCTTATTATGCTGAGCTTCCATTTTAAATAGTTGTTAACTACTTAGATCTGCAAGCGAAAGCTTAATGTAAAAGCGTTTTGTACTGGTTTTTTTAGAATAGTATTTTTTTATATATAAAAAAATTGAATTATTTTTAATCCTTTTTTGAAATCTGACAATTTACACACAAAAAAAGTGGGATTTCGTTTCAAATGATAAGCAAATTTTGCTTGGATAAAAACTTTTGTCAAAACTAGGGAATCACAAATTTTTTAGCTGGCGATCCCTTACCATATCATTAAATGTGAGGTGGATCCCACTTTTTTTAACTTCCTTAAAGAAGTTATTGTGATACCCTCCATGTCGGGACCGTAGGGTCAATTCGAATATGGATCTATACCGATCTCAACTTCGTCTGTGGTGCCGGCCGGCCTTCCGTCCGTAGCATTTTTTACATCCACAGTGGTCAACCGATTTTCGCCAGATTTCACCAAATTTTTTAGTCGGTGAACAAGTGCAACGGGGCGATTTTTGAATTTCGAAAAAATGGGGAGATATGTCTGTTTAAATTTAAAAATTCGCTGCGGCCGAACCGTTAGTCCGATTTTCCCATTACCCCTTATATGTTTTAAGAATTTTTGGTGTAAAAAAAATTATCACTTTTAACATTAATTAATCATATTAGGGGGAAATTTCATACTTCCACGCCTTACGAGAGGTACCTCTCTTGGGCAAAAATCCCATTATTTCTACCTGACACTTAGAAAAATTTTCGAAAAAAAAAAAAGAACTTAAAATTTTCTGAAAAAAAGCGCTAATTTGTAAAAAAAACGGAAAATTTTTCAAAAAATTGGAAAATTTAAAAAAAATTTGGAAAATTTTTTGGGAAAAAAAAAAAAAAAAAACTTAAAAAAATTTTTGAAAAAAAAAAACTCGGAAAATTTTTCGAAAAAAAGAAAATTGTTTAAAAAAAAACTTAGAAAATTTTTGAGAAAAAAAAAAACAAAAAAATTCCCCCTCCGTTATACTTCCCTCCCTTATACTTCCCCCCCTATATTTTTTTATTCTCTTTAAGGAAGTTTTTGTGGAAGCTCTTCAAACTAGTACTTTTTGTTCAGTTTAAATGACTTTTGAATTTAGATGTGAGGGAAATTTTTATAAAACTACCAAAAACCTGTAAAAATGGGTTTAATCTGTCAAAAACAGAGAAAAACTCCCAAAATCCAGTTTAAATGGGTTATCTCTGTCAAAAAAACAGAGAAAAAATTCCAATTTTAATGGAGTTTCTCTGTCAAAAAACTGAGTGAAACCACCGAAAATCCTGCAAAAATGGAGTTTACCTAAAAACGCTTTTTATTTCGGGTTTACTACTTTGGAACCCCTGATATAGTTAAACTAGGAAACAATATGGCAGAGAAAAGGCAAAAAAAAAAAAAAAATTGAACTTCACTTCCCAAGGGTGTTCAATTTTTCACCCTCATTTGAAAGAGGAAAAGGGCAATTTCCGCCTGGGAGTGGATGCTCTTGATTTTTAAAGTGGAGAAAAAAAAATTTTATTTCAAGCTTAATTATTGCGAATATCAAATACTTAATGATAAAGCGTATATAGATAAAATTGTCCTCCAAATTCAGGTTCTGTAAATCACATTTTAAAAATTCCCAGTATTCTCAGACGTGTTAAATAATTGGAATATATTTTTTTTCGCTGGTCCGTCCTCTGGTCTTTTTAATTCATAACAGCATCAAGGGTCGACCCTTTTGTTGACTCAGGGCACAATGGGAGCCCATTGTTAAAAGAGAGGAAAAGGACTGGACGGAATTTCAAACTCCCCTCTGCACTAGAGAGGAAAAAAAAAACGACGTGCGAATGGAGAAAGAACTTAACAAAATTTCATTATAATAATAACGATACTTATATTTTTTTGAAAAATTTTTCAAAAACAAAAAAATTTCACAGACAAATTTGTGGAGTGCGTAAGGAGGAGCTCACCAGGTGGCCACAAAACGAACTTCTTTCGGTTGAAATTACCTTCTTAATTTAATAAACCTTTCAAGTTTTGGATTATACAAAAGAGAGGCTAGATAACCTCCTACGCACTTCAACTTACAAAAACTTAATGTAACAATAAAGTTCTCGAATAAAATCACAACGACAAATTCTATGATTGTATGTTTAAACCCTATAATCCCATCATATTTTACGAAGTACACAATGTCGATTATTAACGAATATAGCCACAACCTAAATTAATTTTTTTATTGTGGTTTATCGTCCACACACAGAATATCACAAGAATTAACTAAACGAACAAAGCATCCCTATTTTGACACTACTTTTCAAACTATTTTTTTAATTTATATTTTTAGCGCTATTAATACTAAAAAGATCTCTTCAAGAATCTATTGTGCAAATAAAACATGACCACCCTTCCAGAAATTAAAATACAGGCCGTTTTAAAATTAATTGAAACACCCTGTATATGTTTTTTGATTTTCTGAAAGTTATAAAATGGTCACCACTAAGATGGTCCAATAATATTTTTAAAACATTTATTTTTTAGACAGTTCAAAGAAAACTGTTATAATATAAAATTCGGCTACAGAAAATAATTGAACTAATTTTATTAATTTAAATCTATTTTTTATAAGGTCGATACCCGTAGTTTGTTAAATGATATTCCATTTTAGGAATCGCAATTAAATATACCCAATGAAGCTCAAAATGTGCTTTCGATTTTTAGAAATAAAAAAAAATTGGTAATTTATTCCACCATTTAGTTTAACATCTAAAGGAAACTACTTTTCTATGATTTTGTTTTTTCACGACTACATATTTTATAGAGAGCGCAAAAAATAAAATTGATGTGAATTTTGGTTAGAAATTGGAGTTTTTGGACAGGAAGAGAATTCACATCTTTTGGTCAAGGAGCTTCGTTTAAGCTTTAAATAAATTAAAAAGAAGCTTTGATGTTACAAAAATAAGGAAGATCTTTAGAAGTCTTGAAAATTGGCATTTTATGGAAGAACGAGGAACGAAATAGGGGCTGAAAGAAGCTACAAATCACCCTTTGAATTTTTTAAAATACTTTAAAATTTTATGCTTTTAAAAAGAGTGTGACAGAAGTAGGTTAGTGGAGACGACTTGAGCTTTCAACCCTTGAGAAAAACCAACCTCCACTTGTCTTTTTTCACCGTGTACTTTTTCTCCCTTGATTGGGAGGGTTGGTTTAATTAAAAAAGAACCAGAAGTAAAGAAAAAAGAAGCAATTATTTAAAACTCTTCTTTTTTTTTAGTGACAAAAGAAATGGAACTACAAATAGGTTCGCTGATTAAAGAAACCTTTTGATTGAATGGGATTGGTGCGTGACGTGGACCAATAAAAAAGTAAAGCCAACGAGCCATGGAGGAATGCTTCCATTCAATTAGACAAGCACAGACCTGCCTAGATTTATACATTTACCAAAAAGTCGTCTTATCTTTTTGAAATGTATATTTTCGCAATACTATTGCATACAAAGCCAAGTCCAAAATGAGCGAGGCAGGCTTGCTTTTCTCGCCACGGAAACATTTACACCAAATGCCGCGCCTTGTTCGCCTTCCTCGGACAGTGTGGACTCATGGAGCAACATTCCTTAACCACGTGCAATATGTGGATTTATAAATGATAAAATTAGAACATTTAGAATAATAAATATTCGATGAAAACTTGCGTTGTATTGAAATAGAGGTGGGAATGCTGAGCGAGAAAAAAAAGTTAGGTTTTGGTGGTGGGGAAGCAAAAAAGGTGATATGTAGCAACTCGAAGGCGAAATTAAAGGATCGAAATGTTAGTTAAAATTATCAATGATATGATTAGTCACGTACGAAAACGAATTCGTTGTAGTGATTCCATCGGTTTTCTTCTTGATCTACGCCGGGTTTGAGGTCGGCGGCGGCGATTCCAGCAGTGCCGGAACCACAGCTTCCGGTCATCCTGAATCCGTTTTCCTGTAGTTGGTCGAAAGCCTGCTCGATGGAGGAGTGCTTGAGGAAAAACCTGGCGGTGTAGCGGTCCGAGCATCCGTGGTCAGGATCACGGCTTTCGTTGAGCGTCTCGCCGAAGACGGTCCTGCATAGGGCGACTCTTCCGCAGACCAAGATTCTGGAGATCTTTCGGAATTTGACGTCGGTGAGACCGTCACGTCCGAACTGGAAGCTGCCCCTGTATCCGATCGTGATGTATCCGGAAGTCCTGGTGGAAGATAACGAGTCGGCCATCGAAGTGAGGCCGTAATGAAGAGCTTCGCGCTTTAGTCTTTCCTTCTCTCTGAAGCAGTCCGGAAGAACAAGGCTACCGCTTCTTAGGTAGTCGAGGATGTAGCGGAAAAGGACACCGTCGCGGTCCAGGAAGAGCCTCCCTTTCGCATCTCTCGGAAGCGTTGGGTCTTCCAGCCTCGCCGCTAGCGGACCTAAACTCGACGGCGACGTCGTATACAGCACGCCGCCCACGTTCAACTCCATCACTTGCCCCCCTGGACTTGCCATTTTATGATTTTTAAGCGGTCAACCCTTTCAAAATACGTCTCCCTCTGTTTACTTCCGTCTGTCTCATAAAACTGGTCGATATCCTCAGCACCCCCCCACAACTTCCACGCCTGCCAACCCCACTGCCAACCCGTTTCCACCCCCTGACGTGGAGAGAAATCACCGCCTCCATCCTCCAACCTGTACCCTCGAGACCCATTGTAATGAACGTACCCATTAGTTGCTAATTGAAATTAATAATCAATGTGCAGCTGTTTATAAGTCAAAATTGAGGGGTAGGTGGAAAACGGGAAGTTTTGAGATATAAGCGCTCTATGAAATAAGTAACAATATTTTATGTAATGGCTGCTCTTATTCTGCAGCCAACGTTTTTATTTCTTTATTGCTCATAAAGAAGCAATAGCATTGCTGGGGATTTCGTGGTTTCTTTAGGTTTTATAATTCATTGCCCATCATTCTAAAGAGCTAAAAAAGATGCCAAATTCCCAGCAGAAATTAGCAGGCCTTATGTACTAACTAACCAAAGTAAAATAATGTTGACCAGTTTCAAAACAAAAAAATTATTTCGCCATTTTTGTGAATCCTCTAGGGAAGAAAATATGAAATTCCTAAAGGAAGATTTCGCGGTAATCCAACGAAAATTGCGGTCGTGAGGAAGAGAATTTGGGGTGTTCTAGCGACGCCAGTGCATTTGCCTCTTCCCTGCTACCGCTTCAATTATATCCGACGAAAAATATTTTTGAACGGTTGATATTATTTAGGTATGCAATATTTCATATTTTAACAGGCAAAGAGGGAGAAATGCATTCAATAATCTTAAGTACCTACTTAATGCTACTCAGAAGAGACTGAGTTCATTAGAACTTTTGATGAGTCAAAATTTTAATTATCAAAAGTGTAGACGTCTATATCCGAAGTGAGCAAATAACTTATTTCGCGCAGATAAGCATTTTATATTTAATTCACGATTAAATAAACTACAATCCCCACTCTTCTCCAGAAAAGCTTTTTTCCTCGGCATTCTTATCGTCGATTCTTGGAATCAATTTCGACCTTCGTCTCAGTTATCCTGGGGCCTTTATATTGAAAACTGAGGAGTGATTATTTTGAGTTTTTTATGTTTTAAAAGTTCAAAAGTTTTATGAATATTTAAACGTGGTTTTTTCCGCACAGGTAAGCAAACAAATAACTCTCCTTTACTCCTAACTTTCAGTAGAGCGGCATTCGCTAGTTTCTACTCTTTTATTGTTATTTTCTATGTACATAAAGAATGTATGGATTGCCTCTTTTATTTTTTAAATTATTGAAGATCGAAAAAAGGTTAAATGTAAACCCCCTTGTTTTTGGACGAAGAATTGAATAAAATCAACGGATTTTATGGTGTACAGGGTGTCCCCAATGTTTAATATCAAGAAGGTGAAGATCGGTCCGGTGAAGCAAAGGCTTGACAGACAGATCTCCGCCATTTTTTTAAATTCAAGATTACTCTGAAAAGAAGATTCGAAGAAATTATGGTGAGAATCGGGTGAAAATTGCGACCGTAAAGTGTACAGGAAAAATGCGACGGAGCAACAGACAAACTCATGATCGGTAAAGATTTCTTATCATTTTTCCTCCACCTCTAGAAAGACCCTTTTCCAGAGACCATCACAATAGGGAATGTCACTTTTTCTTGGAGGAACCTGTCAAAAATTTTGACGCTTTGATTTGCGAGTTTGTTTTAAAATTCGGTTTTCAATATCGATAGAATTATCGATATATTATGATAGCATGTGCCTCCTTGATTATAGCCCGAAGCCGAGCTCCAAAGCAGAGCCATCAGCCATCTTCTTTAATGGCCGACGAGGCGCGTGTCCGAGTTTCGTCTTGTGGAAATAGTTTTTCTTCATCACCGTTCGTATATTATTCATACAAGTTTCTCCTGTCTTTCTGGTAAATTATAACTTTAATCATTTTATTATTATAATTATCATTAGATTCGGTGGGGTTTTTATTTATTTATTTCTTAGCTGCCGTAAGAGGCGACTGGCGAGTACTTATCTTTTGTTTTAATTTTGTACTTCCTAATTGTTTTCCCTAATTTCCTTACATCCTAAGCTTGGACGTGTTCATTCAACTAAACTTAAAAAAATAAATTACATAATCCCTATATTTAAAGTTTTAAAAAAATGCAGATAGCCTGTTCCTGATAGAGGTTAGGTTAATCAAAAAGATATTCAAGGCGTATGTATTTTATTTTTCGCGAATTATGTTTTATTTTACCTTTCTCTATAAGTAAATTATTTTGATACTAGAAAGTTATTAGGTAATTATTAATTTTCATACCCTTGTTAGAAGGCGATAGGGAAAAGCGTCTTGCAGATTCTTCTTTATCTTCATCTGTATTTTAATGTCCTCCAAAGAATGTTGGCACACCCTCCCCATGGTCTCTGGAAAAGGGTCTTCCAGACCCCGTGTACGAAATCTTCCTGAACTGAGTCGATCATGAGGTTGTCTGTGGAGCTGACCGTTTGTCGCCAGCTTATCTGGTCGGCTCTACGGCAGCAATTTTTATTTGATTTGAACCAACTTTTCTCAGTATCTTCCATAGTTTTATCTTGAAAATAAAAAGAGCTTTTTTTTTTTTTTTCAAATTGTAGATCTTTCTGTCAAAAGTTTTGTTCAATGTGCTACTGCTGTACTCTTTGTCCGATCTTCACCAAATTCTACCATATACTCCTTATTTTAAATAGAATTTATTGGCAATAAAAAATAGGCAGTAGTTAAAATTTTAGGCCTGTCTGGATGACCTAAAATGGCTATTTTATTTTCATCTCGGGTTAAACCTGTGGAAAGACCAACAAAATCCCAAACATGAAGATTGACATGACAATGACAACTTCAGAGAGCTATTTTATTTCTTTTTTATCTTGCTTAAAATAAAAATAATGTCTTTCTTTTACAGAAAAAACTAAAATGCCGTTGCCGGCATCTTCAGAGCCGATATTCGAGATCGACCAGAATGGTACTTGCCAAACGAATGTTGCTGACGATGAGCCAGAATTCATCGATGCTTCTTTTTCAAGGTTAGAAATAAAGAATCCAGTGCCAGTTTTAAATGGTGACTCTGATTCGTTCACCCATGTTGAAGTTGAAACCAATCAAAAAAACCAAATTTGAATGGCATCAACCCTGGTAATAAAGAGGTTTCCAAGAAACCGCAGACATCAGCAAAGTATGTCTCTAAAGTAAAAACAGATATAAAAGCTAAAAAACTGCAGCCATTATTTCAAATTATTTATGATGATAATCACACAAATGAGTTTTCTGATCCAGAATTTGTTGAGCCGTTCACCAGTGAGGACATAAAGCCCCAAAAAATTCAAAATGCTGTTGAAAAAAAAAGATCGGATGAAGGCGACGTTATCAGTCTTAATAAACTTCAAAAAAAGAAAATCAACCAAGAGATCTCTACCTTAGAAGAGTTGTTAGAATCTGTTAAGTTAGATGAGAAAAAAACTCCACCAAAAAACATTGGAAGCGCTTTAAAATTAGATTACTTCAGTCTTATGAGTATGCGAAGAAAGTTAAAATATCATATGAAGGATCTTCTAGCTCAGATGATGATGAGGTCGCCGTCTACAAGCCAAAAAGAGGTAAACCACTAAGTCCAGCACTAGGAGAAAGAGTCTCAAAGCTCGAATCGAATGTGGTCAGTCTGTACAGTCTGAGTCGCTTTGAAGAGATACAGTATGCTTGGAACAGTGTACGTCTTGATCGCAGCACTGGATGGAAAACGCTTCTGAACCTGCAAGATGGCGTATTGATGACGTTAAGGATTGTCAAAACATTTTTTGAAACGTCCCAAAAACTTAATATGCATTCCATCAAAATTAATGACTGGTATGTCCTCGCTTCTGTATTCGAAGTCTTGAGATGCGTCTCCTCGACGAGAATTGTGTACTTTAAATCAAGAATCGCATCAGAAATGCTTAAAAAAAGCAATATGGATAAAATCATTTCATTGATTCATACCCGCCAGTCAGAAATGAGGAAAGCGCCTTAATCGTCCGAAACGTCGCTATTTATTATGAAGACATCGTTTTATACAGCGATCACATACTTACAGATTCTAAATTGTCTTCACTTGTCAAAATGTTTGAAGAATGTCTTTATTTTTTCAAAGAATTGAACTATAGGGATGAAACCTTTTTGAAACGATTGGATTTCGTCATTAAAAAAATCAAAGCTAACGATTTAAAAACGAGTTTGCTTTGCTATCCGTTGGACCTTTTAAGCGGCAATGAATATTCGCCTATTATTAAAAAAGGAGCTTTTAAAAACATTTATCACTATGTTTCTACGCATTTTAATCTTTTCAAAGAAGATTTTGAACACTCTTTAAGAGAGGGGCTCCAGGCTCATCTAAACGGGACTAAAGATCGTGAGAATATCACCGTTTTTGAAGGTGTCCAAATACAATTTTCAAAATATACCTCAGATCTGCATGAAAATGGGTATTACATCAAATTTGATGAGAAACATGTGACCCAAATGAGACAAGTACATTGGAGGACTTCAAGCATGTTTTTTTATGGTTCCCTGTTGCTTCTTTCGAAAGATAATTTCAAAACGTACATTCTTGCAAAAGCTGGTGATAGAAAGAACGTAGAAAAAGGCGACAAGCGGCTTCCAATTTCTTTTATCATCGTACCTCCAGTTATAGACTTAAAGTCCAAATATTCATTGGCTGAAGCGACGAATTACTTCGATGCCTACTGCTGCGTAATGAAAGTCTTAAAAATGATGCCGAAGTATAAGTTCCCCTTTCAAAAATACATCGTTTTCGGCGAAAGCGAAATTAATCCACCGAAATATCTCAACCCTGACAATCCTTATTATATTTTGGTAATAAGGTCGTCGTTTCTGATCGCAGTACCTATCCGCTTCCCCACGAGCTGAACCTGAACCCGTATCAGCTTGATTGTCTCTATCAAGCAATAAATAACGAAATTTGTTTGATACAAGGACCTCCAGGAACTGGAAAAACTTTTATGTGTAAGCAAATTATTAAAGTTTTGCTCGAAAATAAACACATGTGGTCGCACAACTACAATACACCGATTGTAGTGATTTGCTATAAAAATCTATCTTTAGATGAACTACTGGATAATTTGCTCCAAGATAAAGTGAAGGTATTGAGAATAGGATCTAATACAAAAAATGAGGAATTGGCACTCTACTATAAAATGGGCGGCTTGGAACCTCCGAAGGATTCGTTCACTGTCAAATGGATTTTTCCGCACCTTAAACTTCTCGAGAAAGAAGTCCTAAATGAGCTTGATCTTATACATAAAAGGAACGAGATGATAAGTGAAAATAAAGGTCTAATGCCTTTAAAATTTTTACGCTCTGTCTTAAGAGTAGAAGATCTTCAGTTCTTGGAAGAGAACTATTTGCAGTGGATCTTCAACATCAAGATTCACAATAGGAGCGCATTAGATTTTAGGCGCTCATCGAAACATGAGGTAACTGTGAAAGATTTGCTCGTAAAAAATGCTGAACTTCAGACTTCGGTTCCATCTGAGAGTAAGCAAACCCAACTTGCTCTGAATGATTACCTTCAAAAAATCCTACAAGCCTTATTAAGTTTTAAAATTTCAATGAGCAAGGAAGATGTAGAAAATTTAAAAAAAAAAGTCCTAAAGATATTACAAAGTTATCACAAAAATGGACCTGGTACTATTCATTTCTTGAAGAGACGCAAAAACTCTTAAACGAAAAAGCTGTCAAGTTGACCAGGAAACAGATGGACATGAAAGGAAGGCTTCTTGAAACCTTCAATTTATACGATTCACGTAAAATTGCTCAAAGTAATATAGAAGTTATCGGATTGACAACAACTGCATCGGCTCGTCTTAATGTTCTTTTGGAGGAACTTAAGCCAAGGATTTGTAAGTTTTAATTGACCTTTTTTTCCTGTATTCTACTTTCATTATTAGTAATTGTAGAAGAAGCTGCCGAAGTCATCGAAGGCCATTGTGTTGCAGCACTTAATCAGCACTGTCAACACCTATATATTTTGGTAAGCTCTAACCAGGGATTTCCAAACTTTTTAGCATATGAACCCCTTTAATATGGGGCTGGCTCGTTATTCAGTTTGAATACCTTTGAATTTCCAGAAAATCCTGTGAAATGGGGTTCTTTGTCGAAAAGCTGAAGAAAACCACCTGCTTTCGACTTTCCTTCTATAAGAACCATTTTTTATTTTTTTTAAATTCCAGGTGACCATAAGCAGCTGCGTCCACTGTCCAAATCATTTGAATTGTCCGAAAACTGTAACTTGAATTTATCACTTTTGAACGTCTCGCCAACAACGGCATTTCACCCGCAGTCCTCAAACGTCAGTATCGTATGCGACCTGAAATCAGTGCGCTTATAACGCCCTCAATTTATGAGGTCCTTGAAGACGATGAGTCAGTCAAGTCATTCCCAGATTGAAGGGATGACCAAAAATGTATTTTTCTACCATCATTCCAACATTGAAGGCCAAGTAAGTTATCCAAAGATGTAAACTTAAAACTAATTAAATTCTTTTAGGAACAAGGAAGTCGAAGTACCCATAATTATGAAGTACATTATTCGTTAAATTTGGCTTTATACTTGGTGAACCGTGGTCATGACCCAAAGTCTATCACAATAATCGCCATGTATGTGAACAAGAAAAAATGATGGCCAAAGTAGTTTTTTTTCCTGTCAATTTTTATTGTTTTACTAATGTGATTCTAGGAACGAGCGGCTTTGAAAACAAAATACCCAGAAATGGAAAAAGTCATTGCGACTGTTGACAGCTACCAAGGGAAGCAAAACAACATCGTGATTCTAAGTTTGGTTAGGAACAACGTGCGTGGACAAGTTGGATTTTTGAAAACTCCAAACCGTGTTTGTGTTGCGCTTTCCAGAGCTAGACATGGCCTGTACATGTTTGGCAATTTAAATATTCTCGCTAGCCAGAGTAACATGTGGCAGCAGGTTAAAGATGAACTTATGAGGCAAAAAAGTAGTCGTCCAACATTTTTCGATTTACTGCCGCAAGCATGGA
>JACGAQ010002636.1:0-38606 GCA_014119065.1 Orius insidiosus
CTTTTTTACGTTTTGAGACCTAAAAAGTGCTTAATTTTGTGTCAAAATGAATCGAGAAGAAAATTCTGATCGTGGTGCTACTTGAAACAAAATTTTCCCTCATATTTAGCCAAAAAAGAGTTGTTTGAATGTAGCTTTTCCGTTGTCCGACAACTAGAAAATAACCTAATAATATAGTCTAGTCTTGTTGAGAGTGATTTGGAGTCTCATCGCCCTTTCATCCGGTTCTGTCTCAAAGACATTTATGTGCAATTTTCCCATGTTACCTTAAGAAATCCCTTCAACAAAAAAGAAAAAAGCAAAGGAAAAACGGTCGTAGATGTCCAAGTGCCAAGACAATGAAGTGCCAAATTCAAATAAAACATCAAAGACCAAGATCTCGTAGCCTTTGCACAACTAAAAACAATTTTAATGAAAGGATATCGGAGGGCATGAGTTATTTCTGTTATTTTATTTTATTAAATTATTGGCTTTTATTTTCCAAAATAAAATTGGTACAAAGTTAGGGCCTAAATAAACCCCGTAAAATTTTCGCTATAAAATATCAGGGGACACAAGTTTCCATTTTTTTTGTGTGTAAATATTGTAACACTTGTATTAATTTTGTTGATCTTATTTTTTATTTGTAGATAAAGTAATAAAGTTGTTATTATTATTTTTTTATAACAAAAGTCACAATAATATTAAAATTAAAAATTAAAACAACTAATTATTAATCTGAATACGCAAAGTGGCCTGACTTTTGACACGAAAATTCAGGTAGCTCAATTTCGGTGTCTTGGTAAAATTTAAATAAAAGTACAAGATTTATTTTTTTTCTTTCTTTTGCTATTTTTATTTAAATTTCTGTGATGTTTTTAGAATTTTACAAAACCCAGCACAGTTTAAAACTAGGCGGATACTAAGGACGAGCCAGATATTTTTCCTCTTCTACTTTTTACGATTTAAAAAAAATGTATAAAAATTTAAACAAAAGTTCTTCCTTAGTTCTCAAATCGTCAAATTCGTTCACAAAATTTTTGTAGAAAAAAAAGAAGGATTCTATCTAAAATTTTTAAAAAAAAATTCTATTCAAAGTAAAATAATGAAGTTTCTACAAAGAGATTTGTTAACGAATTTTCACATCATTAAAATGTTGTTATTCTTAAATGTCTTCTCAAAATACCTTTTTCTTCCTTATTATTGTTGTCCTTAAAAGTTATATTTAAAATAAAAGAAGCTGTGAACATCCCCATGATCTTCTCTATTTTTTCTCGCTGTGACTGCGTTGTAGGTGTTTTTGGTTGTTTACGAAATATTATTTCGATGAAATTGTAATTTATAAAAAAGGAAAAATTAACAAAGTTCAAAGAATTTGGAAAAATAAAAAATCCTTAATAACTGTTTTTATGAGTTTTTTTCACTTTTTATTTTATTCAAACCTCCATCTAGAAGAGTATCAAAAGAAAGCAGGGAGAAAAAAAAAGGTTATCTCGCAAAAAATATATTTTTGGTGTTAGGTAAGTGAGAAGTCTGAAAACCCGATATAAAATAGTTTTCTCGGCCGATGAGAAAACCTAAAAGCGGGTTTCTTGGACAAAAAAAAAAATAAAATAAAATAAAGACACTGAAAAAACGCCCGGTTGCTTGTTTATAAAGGAGTCTTTTGGCTGAGTAGGCCTGGAAAACATAAATCGGTCGAAAAATCGATAAAAACGCTTAAAAAAAGTAAAAAATGGGTTTGTTGGGGGAAAAAAAACGAGAAATAAGCCCGGCTAATCGATTACGAAGGGGCTCTTTTGGGTGAGCAGCCAAGAAAAGCTCACTTATATACACTAAAAGAGTTTTTCAAGGTCGATAAACCGATAAGTACCTCTAAAATACATATGTGAAAAAATGAATTTCTTGGGAAGAAAGCGCTGAGAAAACCCATTTAATTGGGTTAATGAGGGTTTTTTTACGGATTGATCGGCCAGGGAAAACTCTTTTACGTAAAAAGAGGGCTTCTCGGTCTGCCCGTCTAAAATCGAGTATGAAATAGCCGAATAACAGGAAAAACTCAAAAATTTAGTTTAAAGGAGATTCCCGCGGGATGCAGAGGTGCAGCTAATTGGACCCTGAAAATTTCTTGTCTTCAATCCGGATATAGTGGACGATCTTCAAACTCTCTGGAGGCATTCCAAGAAAAGCACAGGTAATTTTTTTTTCTCGTAAATACAGATCTGATAACAATTAATAATATTTTATCCCAAAAATTGCCGTTTCAATCATAAATGAAGGTCCTGCAAATGCTACAGTCTTCGTTAAAAATGAGTCTTAGTACTCTTGATAATTTTAACTCGAAATTGATCGATTTTGAACCGTTTAATAAAAGTGGACGTTTCAGATAATTGAAGAAGAACAAGAAAAGGGTGTTTTTCTTGGCAGTAGCACAATGACGATTCGTCATACTCACCTTATTTTTATCCATCGTGTATTTAACGTTTAACCCCCTTTATACCCGTCATCATTTGGCCGTCGTTATATTCTGCCGTCTGGCCAACTCCCTGACAAATCTACTCGAGATTTTTTAAAACGTAAAAATATCGCTATCATCCGTAATTACGTTCCGCGTACAAAGCCAGGAAGCTAAAATAATGGATGTCGCCGGCTTTTTGTTTATTATTTCAGCTCAAATCCTACGCCGTCCTTGGCAGACTTCATTTAGCTTTTAAGAAATGTTTTGAATAAAAAACGGAGATGGCTGGACAGGAGTATAAGCGAAATTCTCTCCCTTTTACTTATGACATTGTTAATATGACAGGGACGGTTATCCCGAAGTCGAGGAAACAAGATAAACTACGATAAGAGTTCGTTTCCTAAAAGGGTGATAAAGGAGAAGAGGACGCGAGATTGAAAACCATACGAGGAGACCGTTTGCTAGAGCGATTTCATTTACTAGACGAACCGAAAAATCCTCCTTACCTTTCAATTACTATTTTTTGTAAAAACTAAATTTAATGGCGCATTTAATATGCATACAAAAGACCGAGGAAAACCCAAAAACATTAGTTCAAAGGGAGGTTTGTAGGGCAAAAAATACCGAGAAAAACTTCCAAAAATCCAGCAAAAAAAGGGTTTATTGACGTACTGTCCGAGGAAAGCTCACTGAAATCCGATAATTGGGATTTCGAGGCTTTTTGCATCGTTTTATTTGAGTAAATTGATGCAAAAGAGCCGGAAAAAGTTTTTTTGTCAAGAGGTGTTTTAGGCCAAAAACACAAAAACGCCTGAAAAGTTTGTGAATGGGGTTTCTTGGTCCAAAACCCGCGGAAAACTCCTGGAAATCGAAAGAGCGAGGAAATCGGATTAAACCAGGAATAATGCGGTGTTTTTCGGTAAAAATTGAGGTTTTTCGGCCTAATGACTGAGGGAAACCCGGCGAAGAACCTAGGAAAACTTCCAAAAATCATATAAAAACTCGTTCCCCCGCCCAATCCTTTAATTTTCCTTTATTTTTTCATGTAATACTTTATTTTTCTCTCTCCTCGCCTTCAGAAAATGCGCTATTGTTTTCATTTTTCTTTTTCATCCTAAAAAATAATTCCCAGAATGACCTCTACTTCCACTCTTGTATCACAAATGCGAAAATACAATTTCCGTCGAATCCGGCGTAAAATAATTCAACTATATTGAAGTCTTGTAATAAAAATAAGGATGAAATAATTTTTTATGTAGAAATTCGAATACAATATTAATGCTAAGGAATATTGCGGTGCAGTTATTTCCAAGAAAATCGTTTGTTGCGGGCAAGAAAAAAAAATGCGATATGGGGGAGGTGGAGTAAAAAGGCTTTTAAAAAAGGAAGAAGAGTCCTAAGTTGTAGCATGACCGGTTGGAGTCACACCTTCGGGTGGAGAGAGAGAGAAAAAAAGTCCGGATTCAATAGAGAGACTGAATGCAAAGTAATGCCCCTTTCTCGAAAGATATCCGATATCGGTTCTAGACATCTCATATCGACATCATTCACTTCTTATACCTTTCAATTAAAAAGTTTTTAAGGCATATTTTTTTTTCGTCAAGCTTTTAACTAATCTTGTAATCAATTTTTTTTTAATTCTTGTGAGACATTTTTCCTAGAAAAAAAGCACCTTGGGGCAAAATTGAGGCTCAGCAGGGCCAAAGCCATCTAAGTTCACGATCATCTCCATTCATCCTCCCGTTGCAAGGACCTTTTTCCCTTTTCAAGGAAAACATCACCCGGAGAATGGAGCAAGAGCACCCCGTGTGGGAATCGAACCCACGACCTTTGCGCCACCGAAGGAATTAAGGAAGGACCGCTGCCTTCTCCCATCGGCCACGCCGCGGCCGGCCTCAATCATCCTTCTTAATCAAGGAAAAATAAAACTGTTATGCCTCGAGTGGCATTCGAACTTAAGAATTTGGCGTGCCTTTTAAGACCTTTTTGAGGAAAATCGATTTTCTTCACTCTCCGAGCGCATCACTACTTTTTGCTTGAGAAAGATTTCCCGGCTTCTAATTTTATCCAATTTTCACAAAATTTTCTGTTTGAAATTTTAAAACTGCGCTGCGGATAAGCTGTCTGATCTTCGCCAAATATTCACCAGGTAGTCCTTAAATTCAATAGAATTTGATGACAAGAAAAGTTTAGTAGGGAGAAAATTTGGGATGTTCTTGCCCGTGCCGTGTGGCCTAACAGGGGTAAGTCTTTTATTTTTCTACCATGATAGGTACTTAAACTTGTTTCATATTATAGGGACAAAAAATATTAAATTGCGCTACTTTGAGTTTGCTCCAGAGGGGTTACTCTAACTTTGGTAATACTAGAAGCGAAGATTATGATTGAAATTTTTGTTTTCTTCTAGCCGAAACGAACTAAAATAATGTCCATAATAAAAATGACACAATAATGACACAACCAATTTAAAGTAGGTAACATTCATGGTTTATTTATATGGATTGCTCTCGTTTCAGTATTTATAGAGTCATAAAATTACGCATATATTAAGTTTATTTTAAATATAAAAAAAGGTAAAATCAAATTCTTTTTTTCAGCGCGAGTCTTTTTATTTCCTTAATTTGAAATGCACTCGTTTTGTGTGTCGTTGGTCTCGTTTGAAGGTTGACGCGTTGAGTTATGGGTCCTACTTAAAACGGCTCTCATCTAGATTTATTTCTCCCTTTTTTCCACGTTATCTTCCTCTGTTTAAAAAATATGTCTTGGATTCTAATTTAATTGTTTAATAAAAGACAAAAATTTTTGCACCGAGAAATTTTTTTCAGAAAATTAACTGGCGATCTAGAAAAGAACGAGGAAGTCAGGGCGATCGAGGCCTGAAGGAAGGCTACTGGACGCCTGAGGATCCGATCGTAATTCACTCAGAAAATTGTTTAAAAATAGATCCTTTTATAAATTAAGTTCTTGTTCATATTTTATCGATACGTATTGGACAAGATGTTTATTCTTATTCTTGTTTCTGCAAGTTAAAACGGTAATAATCCATGTTCCTTATGGCTTTTCATTACCCAATCGATGAGAAAAGAACCGGTTCTTGAGGATTTTTCATTTGACTTTCACCGGACGAAAACAGGAAATACTATTAAAAGTTACGGTTCAAGAAGCTTTTAAAAAAATATCAAAGGGGTTTGTTTTGTACTTGAGATGATATCAAAAGTCCAGCAAGGCAATAAAACTTTCGACTAAAGGTTCTAGAGGTGCGTTAGGGGACGAAACGTTGGGGAAGGATGGCAAATGCCAGCAAAGCGTCTTTCTTGCATGAAATACCAAAAGAAACGCCCAACAAATAGACCAAATACACAGAAGGACTAGTGTTCTTCATCTTAAAGACTGAAAAAAATGCCCGAAATCCGTTTGAACGGGGATTTCTTAAGATTAAGAACGAAGAAAACGCCTGTGTTCCTCGTCAGAAAGGTCGGTGAATACTCCGAAAATCCAGTAAAACTGGTATTTTGAACTTTTCCTTAGTTTTTAGATAAGGGAAACTCCCAAAAAGAGTCTTTCTTGAACAAATAACGGAAAGGCCTGAAAATCCGATAAGACGGCTGTTTTTTGACGTATAAAGACCTTGGAGGACGCCATAAAATAGTGATCCTGATGTTTGCAAAATCAGGCTTGCAGCCTGAAGAGCGAAGAAAAACGCGCTTAAGTACAGAAAGATAAAAGGCCGAGAAAAAACCCCGAAAATCCGGTTAAACGGCTATTTTTGAATTAAAGGCAATTGATAACGCCAAAAAGTTATTTTCCTCGGCAGAAAGGCCTCAAACGTAATAAACTGAGTGAATTTTTAACCAAAAACCAAAAACCCCCCAAAGCGGAGTTTTTTCTCAAAACGAAAATTGAGAAACATACCTGCAATAGTCTTTATTGGATAAAAAACAGAGAAAAGCTTAAAGCCGAAGCCGTGTTTCTAATCCTCGGAAAAAGTGCCACAGAAAACGCCTAAAAAATAGGCGGTGTTTCTTTAGCCAAAATCCAAAAACGCTTGAGAAAAAACTACAAACTGTGGAAAATTCCCAAAAAGGAGTCTTCCTTGCATAAAAAATCTAGAAAAGTTCCGAAAATGCGGGTTTTTCTCACTTAAGACCGTCGAAAACGCATAAAGCGTCTGAAGCTGAGGAAAAACGCCAGAAAGTCCGGTAAAACGTTTTTCAACTGGGGTAAAGCATTGCAGGGATAGTCCGAGGAAAACGTACAGAATTTGTGTTTTCTAGGAATTATTAGCCCTTCCAACTCTTAGCCAGAAACCTTCCATCCGTCTGCCAAAGAATAACTTCTATTTATTTTCCCCGACTCAAAAAGCGTCCTTGGAAGCTTCGTTTGTATAAGCAGATACATGGATATTGAATAAAATATTGAACAAAACAATTATTCGTGAAACTCAACAGAACAGGACCTTGAACCATTAGCAATAAAAATTAAAAATGTGGACAGAAAAAAAAATTTACATAGGTCCTCAGCGAATTTTTCCCCCCTGGGTGAGTCACGCTAAGAAAATATTTACATCCCCGATCATTATAAAAGGTAAAAGAGACAAATGTTCGAAAATCAAAATGAAACGCCATTTCAAAGTTAAAAAAAATGCTAATTTTAGTATTAAAAAAAGTATATTTGGCGCCTATTTAGAAATGCAAAATGATAGTTATATTGAAATGAATTCATGGCTACCGTTGACTTTCTTTATTTGCGTGATCAGTCAAAAAGAGTTATTTGGCGGTCAATAGGAGGTTGGAGTAGCATACTTGCCCGTTAATTTATAACGTTCGCGTCGAATCTGAAGCTCGCTTCAAGCGTTTTTATAACAAGTTTTCATATAATAAGTTGTGTCGAACTCTTTAACGGAGACTCATAATCCGGTGAAACTATTACATTTATTTTAAGATTAATGTTTATTGGAGATGGCCCGCGGGGGTTAAAAAGAAGACAAGAAAAAAAAATGGAAAGAAACGGGTGATTGGGAGGCGCACCTTCTGGTCAAACATCTAACCGTTCAGGTGTGGCCTTTTTTTTAGTTCCAGTTCCTTTTCTTCTCTCTCTTATTCAAAAGACAATGACACTTGATGGCATGAGTGAAAAAAGCGATTTTTAATACGGTTTTAACGGAGTTTGTTGAATTTCGCGTTTTTTGGGTCGTTTGACGTGATCGGGGTAATGTTGCGAAGATCAGTGAACTTCCTGGAGTGGTATATAAAAACCATATGGTACCGTCTGACAGTCTAATGATGTTGAAGCTATTTTTAGGTGTGGTGCGCTCTTCGGACACGTTCGGCCGGTCTCGGTTTTATTCTCTCAGCTCCCTCTCTCTCTTTCTTTTACATTTTACCTTCACCTCAAACTCTTAACCGTTTTATTCGTTTCCTCCCAAGTTCGCGTCAGAGGATGATCGAATATCAGTTCGTCTTCTAGGCTGAAAAATTAAATATTTTTTGCATTACTCAGAGAAAAATTATTGTATTAGCGCTTTTTGCTTAGCTATCTTTACCTAGATCATAAGGCATTGAATGAAGCCTGCAAATGCTGTAAAACTGTTGATATTTTTTGGTCTGAAGACTGAGGAAAATGCTCAAAAAGAGTATTCCTCGGATGAAAGACCGAGGGAAACACCCTTAAACACGATTATCCTTTTTGAGTGAGAACCTCATTTTTACATGATTTTGACAAACTTTTTCTCGCTATTAGGTAGATTTATGAGATAAAAACTTCAGTTTTTATATGAATTTGAATAATTTTTCGTGCTTTTTGTCAGAGATAGACATAGATACCTTTTTTTTCATGATTTTGACCAATTATTCTCGATTTTTTTAGGGAGAAACTTAGTATTTACACGATTTTGACAAATTGTTTCCAATTTTTGAGGAAGTAACCTCAGTTTTTACATAATTTTTACAATCTATTCTAGCTTTCTGAGAAAGAAACCTCAGTTTAAACTCGACTTCCACAAATGTTTTTCGTTTTTTGTGAGAGGAACAACCGTTTTTATATGATTTTGATGAATATTTCTCACATTTTGAGAGAGAAATCTCACTTTTTACTCAATTTCGACAAATCTTTTTTGTTTTTTGAGAAAGGAACAAAAGTTTTATGTGATTACGATGAATATTTCTCACGTTTTAAAAGAAAAACCTAATTTTTTACTCGATTTTGACGAATTTTTCACTCTTTTTGAGAGAGAAGCCACAGTTAATAAATGATTTTGACAATTTTTCTCCATTTTCTAGATAGAAACCTCAGTTTTTACATTATTTTGACGAATTTTTTTCGCTTTTTGAAAGAGAAACCTCGGTTTTTACCTGATTAGGGAATTATATTTTGATATTGTTTATTGGCAGAAAGACCGAGAATGACGTGTTTTTTGACTGCGGGTTGCTGATTCTTCTTCTGTTTTTATTCTCATCTTAGGTAATCTTTAGGATTTGGCAATCGTTTTATCTCGTTGATCACGATGACTTGTTCCAGAAACAGATTTTGTGCACAATGTCTCATAAAAAGGGTCTCGTGACGTTTATTAATGCCAGCAGATTAATACTTTTTCCCCCACCTCTTTTTTTTAACGAGTTCCAAGATTATGTAAGAAGGCAATAAACAAGTTTTTGCTTCAGCGGGTGACATATTATTGACGAAGGTAAAGTCGAGTAATTAGTCAGATAGGGGAGACTGGCTGACGGTGGCACGCGATTACCTTTTTCGGTTAAAACGAGACGGAGTGAGAGAGGGACGACAGAAGAATTCCATTCACCGATCTTATCCCGAGGGATTTTTTTTATTCCGCGCGAGCCAAAAGGACGAACAGATGTCAACTGACGTCCGAGAAGACTGCGCCGGATTCTTTTCTTTCCAAATAAGTCTAATGGGATCTCATGATGACTTTATTGTACATCATTCTTTCACACTTAAAGACTTTTCTTTAGTAAAAAAAATATAAAAAGAACCCGAATGATAAGCTTGTTCTTCTCAAACGGTTAACGTTATCTTGAGCCGATGATTTTTGAGATGTTAAAATATTTCCGGGGCGATATTAGATCTTCCCGGTTACTCCTTGAAGGGAGATTAAGCTATTGGTATCACGAGCCTTCTGTTATCTGATATGCCCGATTCGATCTTAGCTGTTGCCCAAGGGCGAGATGGCTATCTAGAAGGGGCGTGACACGTGCCTTACCTTCATCCTCATATTAAATTAACCATCTTAAAAATCTCATCTTCGATTTTACAGAAGAAAAAAAAAGTCTTATGCAGGTGCAGAGTAATCTCCGTGATTCCTTCCAGATTTTCGAAAGATCATTTGAACTTTTTTTAAGCATTTGAGACGGTTATGAATTCCGACGTGTACCTGAAATTTTCGATGGCGGGCACTCGAAACGCTCTTTCCGAACATGAGGAATGTACCGGGTTCTCGACCCAGTAATGAAGTGTTTAGAGTACATAAATCAATTTTAATAAGGCATCCGAGATTTTTACGAGATAAAACGGACACGCGATACTTTTTTTTTTCTTTCAAAAGGGTGAAACATCCCGTGAAGGGAGTGTTCAACGATCTTTTACTGTTTTTTGCCTTTTTGTGAAAATTGCTAAGTACTATTTTAAAAAAAGCGTCAATTTATTTCATTATTCGCTCGATTGTTATGACTTATGATTTTTAGGTACAGTAGAACCACTCTAATCCGTCATCATCGGGACCGGAGAGATTTTTGTCGGAAAGCAAAAATCGTCGGATTATTTGAAGAAGCGAATAAATACGTTTAAAAAAATCGCCCATCCGATTGCCTTGAATTTTTATTTCAGAAAATTTTTCGTCGTACAAAAAAGTCGCTCGTTGATGGGGGTTCTACGAAAGTCGAAGGGTCGGATTACCCGGAGTGACGGACATTCTGAGGTCAGATTAATGGGGGCTCTACTGAACATTTCTTTTTTTCGAAAACTACCTATTGTAATGGGTAGTTTATTTCTTTATTTATAATCTATATGCGCGATAACAGCCGCAATTTTAATTTGAGGGTAAGGAAAGTTGGGATTCAGCACTTTTTCCTCGTTATCTCGGACGAGTTTGCTAATGGCTGAAATCGGCCAAGAGGTTCTGGTACTTTGCTTAGGGCCAAAACTAAAAAGTCTACAATATACAGGGTGTCCGGAAACACATGGCAAGCGTCTGGGAGAGCATTAAAAAGTGGTTTTACGAAAAAAAGTTAAATGTAAACCCCCCTTAATTTAAATCAAAGAATTTGATGGTGTAGTTTAAAATCCGCCTGGATATACAGGGTGTCCCAGACACAACCTAACTTCGTTATTTCAAATGAGAACCCCTATTTTTTATTTCCGATTCGTAATCTACGCAAAATTTCAAGTAGATTTGAGTACTCATATGACAATTTTGGACAACTTTTTAAAAATGTCAAAATTTAGCGTTTTTTGCGCTAAAATCCGTTAAAATTGACCTAGGAGACTCGTTTTTTTTTTTAATTCCACTTATTTTTTCCCGAAGAATCCAACTGTCTCAAATTTGATCATCTTCGCATTCAGCATCACGAGATTTCGTCGCTAATGGCCTTTTTTCAAGTTAGAACCCAAATTTTTAGTTCAGAAATGAAATTAGCACTTGTTGAAAGGAATTTTTCTTTCGGACCACAAATTTTGAAAGAGCTACAGCGTCTTTTGTGTTTATGCATCAAAAATTAAAATTCCGTCAACAAATCGCTAATTTCCATTTTTGAAGTATGTAATTTGGAGTTAAACTTGAAAAAAGGCCATTAGCGACGAAATCTCGTGATGCTGAATGCGAAGATGCTCAAATTTGAGACAGTTGGATTCTTCGGGAAAAAATAAGTGGAATTAAAAAAAACGAGTCTCCTAGGTCAATTTTAACGGATTTTAGCGCAAAAAACGCTAAATTTTGACATTTTTTAAAAGTTGTCCAAAATTGTCATATGAGTACTCAAATCTACTTGAAATTTTGCGTAGATTACGAATCGGAAATAAAAAATAGGGGTTCTCATTTGAAATAACGAAGTTAGGTTGTGTCTGGGACACCCTGTATATCCAGGCGGATTTTAAACTACACCATCAAATTCTTTGATTTAAATTAAGGGGGGTTTACACTTAACTTTTTTTCGTAAAACCACTTTTTAACGCTCTCCCAGACGCTTGCCATGTGTTTCCGGACACCCTGTATAGTACAACGATCTTCCTATCTTCAACTTGGATATTGTTAATGCGTAGATAGCAAAGAAGGATTGAAAGTAGATTTAGAACAGCTGGAAGCGATAGATTTGATCACTTTTGACGTCATAATACTTAAATGCACCGGGAAAATCAGGTGATGTTTATGATTTTTAAAATGGGATTTGACAAATCAGGCAATTTGTGCATTTTCATTCTCCGGAGATAAAAAAAAATCTACCTTTTAGGGCCATTATTTTTAAATCTTTTTAGACCGGATTTTTAGTCATTTTTCTCTTTTTTTTTTCATCCGAAATACAAAATTGACCAGAATTTTTTTCGACTTATCCCCTGGAAAAAAAGTTTTTAACAGTATTTTTGGAGTTTTTCGTCGGATTTTCGATCGAGGACGTTTGGCCTTTTCCAGTCCATCCTAATACCCTAAAAAAGTGCAAGTTGTAGTAAAAACTGATTGTGTAATCGGCGTGAAATAAGCACATAATTGAAGTAATTTAAAAACAGTTGGCAGCTTGTTAAGTTCGATAGTTATAAAAAAAATTGTGTAAAGATCGGCCGGTATTATATTTCATTTTCCATGCAGTTTTTAAGTGGTATACAATTAAGTATTAAAAAAAACTGGTCAATTTTGCTCTCAAACGATTGTACTCGTTCGAATCCTTTGAGCAAAATGATTAACATAATTTTACATTTAATTTTCCCTACAGAAGGAGACCTCACGTGCAATGTCCTTCCCCTTATATGGCCTAAGACGGAAAACGGTATTTTACCTCTTTACATAACCATTAATTTTTTAGTATTTTGGAGTAAAATAACTGTAATTTAGATTTTCGAGACAATGGAGGTTGTTTTTTTTAAGCGTTTGGTAATTTTTGATGACAAAATGATGTTTTAAAGAAGAGTTTTGGAATAGAAAAACGTACAGTTTGAGGAGTAGCAGAGAAAGAAGCGGTAGTTGACGTACGATAATAAAAGTACTTATTCCTATCAGGACCGAGTGATAAAGTGACTTTTTACGGAGAATCTACTGTACGAAACTAGTACGGTAGCAGTCAGTTTTTTACCTCCTTTTTTTTAACTTCAATTTCGGTAAAACATCCTTATTCACTTTAGACGATCCATCAGCGATTGGGATCTAGCGTAGAAATACGATCTAGCAAAAGGTATTGTAATACTCTCGTTGGACAGGCCATAGTTTTACGTTATTTAAAGTCAATAGTTTGGTAGCCGATTTTTCCGTTCCTCATGGATTTTTATGAAATCTAGATGCTAAAAAGGTTAAGCTAGTTTTAAAGCTGGCTAATGAGGGAATAGATGTAGTTAGATCTGGCCTAAAGAAACCCTTTTTACGCGTCTTTTATCAAAATTTTCTGGCGTTTTTCATTTAAAAAATCCCCCTTTCATTTTTTTTTTTGGTTTTTAGTTCAAGAAGTCATTTCAACCGACTTTTGCGCATTTTTTAGTTTTCTTACATAATTTCTTTTCAACTGAATTACTGTTATAACTGAAGTTTTGTGTGCTTTATATGGTTTTCCTCGGAAAAACCTGATCGAAATTTTGGGCGTTTTTTTGCCAATGGGAAAAAAAATTATCCCGAATGTCCGGGCTAATTAAACGCCGCCCAATAATCAAATCGGAGTGAAACTTCTAAAAGTTCATTGCGTAAAAAAATTTAAAACCAAAAATGTGGGAAGATTTCAATAAAATCACGGTTAAAAAAAAATTAAAAAATTTTTTCCGCGTGATTATAATCAAGGTTAATAAAGGCATAGATCTATTTTTTTTCTCTCGTCAAATCAAACGTGAATGTATTGAATTTCAATACGGAAATAAGCGTTTAGGAGGGGAGGACTATCCTTGAATGACGCCTTTGGGGCCTCCGACTATCAAGTCCGCCATATGGTCGACACCGTTGCTTAAAACAAACAAAATCTGCTGAATTTTTTGTTCCATGAAGGAAATGCCGTTTAGAATAAAAAAAGGGATCAAAAGACAGGAAGTTTCTTCCTTTTGTAATTAATGCTGTGTCATCCGTGGATGAAGGAACCGTGGCTACCGGATCACGACAAAGATGATAAACAGAAAGATAAATGATCGGTGAACGCCTTTGTGTACGACGCTATTTTTAAACTAAAATAAAAAAATTTCTCACTTGGGAACCCGCCCGATTTTAGAATCGAAAATCGGAATTTGAACCTGAGAAACTCAAAAAAAGGAAAGAAATTGATAAATGAGCGTTGATTTGGTGTAAACGATTTAATGATGAATGGTTTTGTGTCGAGTTGTCGGCCGGGTGAGGGCATTTCTTAAAATATTGCTCGTTAAACGCGTGGTTTACCGGGGCCCTTTATCGAAAACTCTGCGCTAAGAATGGAATTAACAGGTGGCCGAAGCGCGCGGGCCGAAGAGACGTGGCCGGGATATCGCCTCGGGCTCACTTCTCATCGGAACTTCTCAAACAAACAAGAGCTGTCTTGTCTTCTTTTCTTTATTCCCTTTTTCTCGTACCGAAGCGTTTTTTTCTCTCTCTCTTTTTCATAATTGATTTATTCGGACGTGGCGTGAGAGAGGCACACATAGTCAATTTGGGTAAATGATTAGGTGAATGGTTTTCGATGAGAAAATTTTCAAGTTTTTCATCCGGGTCGTTCAAGGTAAAACGCCTCGGATCAAACACCTCAAGCGGTTATTTTATTTATGTACATCGTCTAGCTTATCTAGAGCCAACCCTGTGGGAACTTCGGCGACATCGGACCTCTGGCGACTGGAGAGTTAATTTGGAGTCAACGCTGGAGGTGGTGCCGTCTATTTGGCCGACTTAAAACCCCCTTTTGAATGGGTGTAGAAGTCAGTTTTCAATTTCATTTTCGCCTTTTCATCCCTGCTTAATCTGTGAGAGACAATGATGAACTCCGTCTCACACTGGATTCAGAAGAGAAGAACGCTGGTCCATTCAAGTTGGAATAGTCGTCGGGAAGCCTTGATATGTTTTTCCATGCGTGAAGATTGATATTCAAATCTTTATTTTACTTAATTAGGACGTGTTGCCATAAGAAACTCTTAATAAGACATGATTCCCCGGGGGGACGACCTCACTCGCACCCTTTTTAACAGGGTTATTCACGCCGATATCTTTTATTAATTTCCATACGTAATGAGACATCCGAACAGGTGTTTTCCCAACCACTTATCCCATCTGAGGACCCCATAGACTGTGGACCTTCACCTCGATTTCTCGCCCTTAAATTAAAAAATCCCAAAACAAAAAAGAGTTTTAAATGAGAAAGGCCCTTTGACCTCAAATGAATTTTTCTTCCTTTGAATAAAATTATCTTTTAACACCTCTCCGTTTTATGGTTTTTCGAATTGAATTATTTTGTCGATTCTACATCGGTCAATGAACGCTCATAAAAAAGAAGAGAAACAAAAAAATGAAGGAAAAAATTTTTATAGCATGAAAATATTTTTAGGCTTCTAAATTATCGATGACAAGGCAAAAGAAATAATTTTAAAAAATGCGAGATAAAGCAGAAAATAAAGAGATAACTGCTATTGGCGCGGTTTCTGCAGAATGCATTTTAAAACCATTTACTTATTTTGAAACAACGAGAGAGTATACGATCTTTCCTGGAAAAAACGCTTAAAAGCGGCTAAGTCGGAGAAGAGACAAAACAAGACAAAAAAGGGCGAAAGAGCGAAAGACAAATCATGTATGAATCCGAATGGGGGTATTATCGGACAAAAAAACGGAGTGTTTAATTGGTGGCGAAGGGAGTTCGGGGACGAGCGAACAGTGAGCTCAAGAAAGGAAGGAAAAAAAGAACAAATAAAAACCGACAGAAGGTGAAAGAGTGGGGAAAAAAAACGAAGAATGTAAAGAGGGACAGTTGTCGTTGTCAAAACACGCGAGTAGGTCCCTAACCGATACCCCCCTTTCAACCTTCTTCACACTTGAGTTTTTTTTCTCTCTCCCGTGATTTTTTGTGCTTGAGTAAACAGCCAAATTAAAGACACGATCTTTTTTAAAATGTGACCGACGTTTTAATTTTTCTTACGTGTTCCTACGATCACTGCATTCTTAATCCTGTTAACTCTAAGCTTGCAAGCTTGAGGTGGTTCATGCCTTTCACAATGATGCCCAAATCACGTCCTGGCCAACGGGAGATTTAGCGAAAGGTCACTTACAGTATCCGGGCTCAAGACCCATCTAATAATTAGAGCTGACCTCAAGACTCCCTAATTTCGAATAGATGGTGTCCCAATTGGAGTGGACCAGCAACTTTATGGCAAAGCGTTTAGTCCTAAAAACAAGGAACCGACTCCATTTAGGAGATTTCGGTTTTGTATACAGGGTGGTTCAGAGAGGATAACTTCGTTATTTTGAATTGGAACCCTTATTTTTTATTCTATGCAATTCATATGCCCTCTTTGAACATGTTTAAAAAATGCCAAATTTAGCGTTTTTTGTTTTTTTTTTTTTTTTTCTTTCTTTAAAATCCGTTAAAATTTTGATTTCTGAAATGAAAATGGGGGATATCGATGTTAGAGTCGAGTTAATTTTATGGAGTTTTTTCACTTTTTATTAATTTAATTTTTTTTTCAGGTCAAGCCTCTTTTCTTAGAATTTAGTCGAGAATCGCTCGTTTTGGTTCCCGGGTGTGTTTCTATGTTTTTGAAAAAAAAAAATCCTTGACTTTTTGGTCGTTTCCCCCGGTTTTTCGCCAAAATAAACCCTATTCATCCGATTTAAATAGGAGATATCCTAGTTTCCTGAGTTTTTTTTATTTAAAAAAAGCTTACTATTTTCCATATTCGTGGGAGCTTTTGTCGATAATTTGGTCGATAAGCATCTATGTAGCCATCACCCTACTTGATTTTAGGTTTTTCGGATTGTGGCAATAAAATCCTAATGTTTCGGACGTTTTTCTTGACTTTTGGTTTAGAGAGACCTTTTTTTTACCCCAGTTTTAACCAGTTTCCTTCAGCATATTTTTTTCTTCTTTTATCCTTTATGTTTGATGTTATTTTAAAAACTTAGGCTATAAAATTGATTTTACAACTTACTTGATTATTCTATTTGATTATGGTCTTGAATGTGTTTTGTCCGTGTTCCATTAGTTTATTGACGCTGTCCGAGTCGAGATGGGGGGGGGGGGGTAAAGGAGGGGTATGTTAATTAGAGTGGACCATCTGTTCGTTCCACTCTTTCATTGTTTACACCGAAGAAGTCGACATTCTTCACTCCTCGCGGAGGATCGAGGTGAAAGCCTTTTTATTTCGTCGTTGTCCCCTTCACAATCGACGACTTTTTCTCCTTTTTTTTTTTTTAATGCGGATATTTTATAGAGGCTTCTTATCCTTTGCATAATGAACCTCTCCCCATAAAGTCCAAGACCGTAATTTACTATTTGAGACTCGGGAAATGCGAAATTCCTCAAGAGTGGAAGAATGACATTTTGATGTCGGTCGGATTGATGGCGGGGAGAGGGGGTTACATAAGGGGAGGCAAGTGACTCTCCGTCTCCTAATGAAGTTATCTTTAGGCGACACAAGAACTGGTTTAGGTTCCACGTTTATCGCCTTTACTTTTACCTCTAAGTGAATTACTACGTCACTACATTTTATTTATTTGCTGGTTCCTGTCATAAACATAATAAAAAGGAGAGAGAAAAAAAACCAGATTCGATTAATTGTTTAAAAAATATTGAAAACCTGATTGTATAAAAACAAAGAAGTAAATTATTCAACAAGTTGTTCGATGAGAGGATAGGGAAGGCGGGAAACGGAGTGCCAGCTACTTCACACCATATAGCAATGACGGAGATGACTGGGCAGGCGGTTTTTCTTGGGGAAAATACTAAAAATATAGGCGGGAAAACCTACGCCACCGAGAAATCGAAAAAACGGCCCAAAGCCCTAAAAACAGGGTGCTAAACGCTCTAACACCCTATTAAAAATGGTGTTAAAAGCTCAAAAACCCGATGAAAACGGTGTTTCTACACCAAAAAACCGAAAAAAAAACGACCCAAAACCCGGTAAAAAAAATTAAACGCCCGAACACCTGATAAAACGTGTTTTTCTAGACGGGAAAATCGAGGAAAATGACAGAAAACTTGTTAATTAAAATAAAGTGTCTGAAGGCCCTAAACCAGAAAAAAAATAAGAAAAAAAAATTTGCAATATATTTTTATTTGAGAATGTTAAATATGTTCACAAATCTAAAAAATTGAAGAAAAAAAAGTCAACCTAAAAATGAAGATCTATTTTTGTAAACCTTTATAAAAAGTTTGTTTACGATTTGTCCCTTTCTTACTAAATATCCGGGGATATAACCAGACGGCTTGAGCTAAACTATATCTAATTACCATAATACATAGTTATTAAGGCCCTCCTATAAATTATGACCGGTTTAATTATACGGACTTAAGGCTTAACTCGTGTCACTTCTTCGTCTCTAATTTTCTGGGATTCTTTTAACATCCATTAACTATTTTCTTTATACTTTATTTCTCCCGTTTCTCAAACGTAATCGACAAAAAAATCTTGATTTTTTGCTATTATTTATTAAGGATAAGGACAATAAAAAAGATTTTTTTTTGGATTATTAGGTTGGAAGAAAAGGTCAATGCAAACATTCAGGGAAATCGAAGAAGACTTTGAGGAAAATAAAAAGAGAAAATCAGGTTTTCAAATCGACCAATTGAACTTTCTAGGAATTTTGTAAGTTGCTGATTTAAGTCTACGTTTTTAACTTTCTCCAAAGGAAGTTACTGTGATACCATCGACATACGATCGTTCAGACTCTATTCTTCATAGGATATTACAACATATCTTCCATCGTCATAATCTTCTGGAAAATGTCTAGCTAAATTTTGTTATGGAAATAATGGCACAGGTATGTCTTTCTTGTTTTTTCTGAATTTACGATTTTAAAAAAATTGAAAAATCAAATGAAGAAAAAAACTCCTGCTGGGGCTAGCATGGGGCCAGCAATTTCCTTGAGGCAAGATCAGAAAAAGATGGTTTCTACGGCCTGGGTAGTAAACATTTGTTTGGGTGGCTACCGTTTTTTTCCTTCTTTTAGGTATTTGAACTCAGTTGATCTTTTTATTTCTCGCTTTAGAATTTAAAAGAAGCTGACAAATTTGAATTGCAGATTTTTCATTAATTGTTAGGTCCAGTATATATTTTGTTTTCGCTAATTAGATTTTTTTGAGATTTCCTGTTTGTCTTATAAGCGTTTTTGGAGATGATGGTAAAGAAAAAGAATATTTAGCGATCCGTCAAGATGATTGAAAGAGTAAAACCTGTTTTAAATTCATACAAAATGTCAAAAACGGGACGGGACAAAAACAGTTCGTTTTCTTTTCACGTCCTCTATAATTAGGTACGAATCAAATTTCCGTGAAGGGCTCCGAAATGGGTCAAAAGAGCCGGAAAAGCGACAGTTGTTGTTGAGGACAAGAGGACGATCTGGACAAAAAGGATAAAAAGAGAAGAAAAAAAAATAAGAGGGGAAAAAAATGGGTGCCCTGGGGAGAAGGTGGAGAAGAAAAAAAAAATAAACCATTACAAATGTTCATGAATATTAATTAGAAGTTGGATCTCTCTTTTTGAATAACATTAGAGACCCCTCCTCACGCGGTGTGCGACGCTGGGCATGAACGAGCGAGAAGGATTCGAAGGAGGGACCCGTACGGGAGGGGAGGAGGAGACACGAGTTCATTCATTCTTCGACTCAATTCTGGTGTATCAGAAACTGGGGAAGCGTAGGCGTCATTAATAAACTAACAGGAGAGAGATAAAGGGTGGAGAGGGTTCTCTTGCAAAACAGAGTCTGTCGTAAACCTTTTACTCCTACAGACGTTGACTCAATGTCCCACCAGACGTGGCTTCCGAATAAACCAAAACACGTTTTTCCCTCCTTTAACTCTCGATTATCTACTAATTAATATTAGTTTTCAATTTTTACGCCCTCTTCTGTTCCTATAAATGAGCATTTTGTTTAGACATTGAATGCAAATTCTGGGAATCATCGAATTTTTGAACTAATTTTGTGCGGAGATTTGTATCTAAATATCTCTCGTAGAGCCCTAAAAATCGGTAACCGCAAATGCATCCTTGATAATTATAGTGCGAAGTTCAATTTTTTTCAGGGTTTTCCAGCAGGAAACCTTAATTTCACCGGATTTTTTTTTCAATATTTTTGCTCTAGAATAAGCCTCTTTGCTACGTAGTTTTCAATTTTGTCTTTTCTCAAGAAAAAAAAATACAAAAAAAAACACCCCTTTTGTTTAATTTCCAAAATGCCAACTTTTACCACCAGATTTTTGGACGTTTTCCTCGATGTTTGGGTCAAAAGACGCCCTTTTCACCCGATTGTAAGGTGTTTTCCTCTGTTTATAGGTTCGAAAACATCAATTTTACTGGATATTTGGTCGCTTTTTACAGTGTTGTGCCGGATAAACACTTTCTGCGGTAGTTTTGTATTGTCTTTCGGCAGAAATAAAAACACTCTCTTGGCAGGGTTTTTTTCTTGGTTTTTATCGCTTAAACCCGAACTTTTGCCTATTTTTTAGCTTCCCCCCCCCCCATCTTTCTGCCTATATACAATATGGCGTTATCTTCGGTTTTTCCTACCTTAAAAACAGTATTTTTGGACGTTTTATGGTCTTTTGCCGGAAAAACTGCTTTTGTATTTTCAATTGTCAAAAAAGATCATCTTTTTTTCCTAAGTTTAGTGGTTTTTCCCCCTCAGTTTTTTGGATCTTATGACCTTTGTACCTTAAGATATTTCGCCGACAGAAGCTTTATGATCCAAATAAAATAGTGCAATAAAATTGTAGCAACAGAAAATATTTGTCGAAGATGCTGAATCCAATAAAAAGGATCAGGAAACAATAAAATACTAGTTGAAAAATTTATCCTTGGATCTAAGATACAAATCAGCCTTGTTGTTTTATATTACTTAATTTATCGGCTCTTTTTGATTTATGATATGAAAATTTTATTTGGTTACAACGTACATCGGACGTTATTTGATTTAAAAGAAAAAAGACACACCCAGCCTAAATAAATAAACTAGACTCAGAAGGTGGGCGGAAGAAAATTTTCGGGATCATTATTTAGAAGGCCGTGTCGCGGCGATGAGGGTACCCGCTATTGAGACATTCAACCCTTTTCGGATAATTAATAGGAGCCCTGTGAAATCGAGCGGACGTAAATTTTCTTTTTATCAAACCTTCCCCAGCGTCAAAAGGGCCTTCCCTGAAAATAAGTTCGATTCGTTTCATTAATCAAGGCTTCTATTTACCAAACGTGCAGCTTCAAACCGTCGACTATTCGCCCACCTACAAATTATTTCCTCTATATTTTTATTCTTTTCCTATTTTTTAAATCAAAGTTAAATCTTATTTCCTCTTTTGACCTTAAAATAGCCAACCCAATTAAATTGGCATGGAATTTTTTTGAGGGTACCTATTAAATCCCAGTTTGCACGGATTTGTTTTTGGTTTTTTTCTTTCAAAATCGTAGGCATTTATTAAGTTGATTTTTTATTTATTTATTTACCTTTTTTTTAATCCTATCTTTACGATTTCGTGAAGAAAAAAAGTTTTTTATTTTAATTTTTATTGCGTCTGCAAAGGGATGACTTTTCTATCAAATAATTAAGCAATAATAGAGGAAGAAATGTCTGTGATCGGGTATCTCACACGACGCGTTTCGGCTAAAAAAGCCTCGTCAGGTGAGCTATTCCCTCACTCTCGGAGATTGGAAAAGTGACAAGATAGAAATTATTGTGATGGAGGGAATAGCTCACCTGACGAGGCTTTTTAAGCCGAAACGCTTCGTGAGATTCCCGTTTATCACAGTCATTTCTTCCTACACTATTCTTTGAGAAAATTATAATTTTTACGATTTTTAGTAAACACGATTTTTGTAAACAAAAATAAAACGATTTTCCGAAAAATTATTTAAAAAAGGTTCCTAACACAGTTTTTCTTTGATTCTTTGTAAAAATCAATTAAAAATAAGTACCTACGTACAATCTTTTTTTTTTAATCACAAAGAAAAGTTGGGGGGATTAAATTGTACCTAAGTGTCTCTCCTAGAACCCTAAAAAAAACCGTTAACCGCGCCTACATCCTTGATATATTTGTGCGAAGTTTAAACTTGAAATCTGGATGACTTTTTTTAGCATCAACTCTTTTTTTCTTCGTTTAATACGATTTTCTAGTCACGACCTTTCTACGACGTCCAATTAGAGAAAGAAGTCCAGCCAACATAAAGATTCTGAAATCACTTAATCGGATTGGTAATAGAGGTGCCAATGAAAGAAAAGGGAAAAAAGAAGGTTAATTGGATCTTCAACAGCTCCAGTACTAAAACATGGATCTAGAAAGAAGTTAATGATATTCCTGGCCGAAACTTGTAATTAGATAAGATATCTCGAATCGGCCATAAGTCTTCCACTCATCTAATAAAAAATTAATTTGTGCTTTTTTTTCTGTGTTAAATGCTTCGCCAGGACTATGTATGTTTTATTCTATTAATAACCGATAATGGAGGAAGAAATGACTGTTATAACGGGTATATCACGACGCGTTTCGGCTTAAAAAGCCTCTTCAGGAGAGCTATTCCCTCTATACAATCATTTCTATCTTTTTTCGTGTTTATCTCATAGAGATTTACGGGAAGTCCTCAAAAATGCTCTAGAAGCAACCTCGCAGTTACCACCATAGTTCTCTACAACATCGCCACGATCGCCTCCTTGTTATAGGTTATTATGACGATATTTAATAACCAATAACGAGGTGGCAATCGTGGCTCTATCTTGTAGAGAACTATAGTCAACCTCTGGCTCATTTTAGCACCTTTTTTAAACATTTTAAAAATTTCTCGCCCAAGTTAAGATTAATAGCAAAAACGTGAAAGTAAGTTCCCACAGTTTAATGTCACGCCTTTGTCCATTTTACTCAATTTGACGATGGGGAGAGAGAGGACATGACCTAATCCGGCTTCTTTTACCGCAGTTTATAATATAATAAAACCAAGAATATATGATAATACTACACTCTAAAATTTCCACCGTCAATAATTCACCTAACACAATTTAGTTAAATTGTTGATGAGAAATTCTCTGTCAAATACCTACAAATTTGGTTTTACGTAACTTATATTAAATGACCGGAAACTATAAAAAAACTTTCAAGATAAGGAATCGGCGTATAGAAAATGAGCTGTCATTAAATTAAGAGTCGAACCGTACATGCGTACCCGGAGGGGGGTACCATTAAACTGTGAAGACAAAAGGGCCACCCTTTCATTAGAAAATAATCCAATGCACAAAATACACGACTTGCAATACTTCCTTGTGCGTTGAGAAATTTATTTTACACCATCCATTTCTCAATTTCGTTCTTAGAATTGGGAGATAAATTTTTTTTATTCTACAACTTGTTGGTTACAACTCCTTAATCCTTCTGCTGAGAATTCTGAAAAACCAGGGAAGATCGGGAATCGAACCCACGACCTTTGTAACACCGAGGGAATTAAGGAAGGCTGCGTTAAGGGGGGTGATATTTTATTAATTTTTTAGATTTTTTAAGATAACCTTAGTCAAGGTAAGACGGTTTGTTTTTCAATAAAAACGTCTCATTAAAACAAATGATCCTAGAAACGAAAAAAAATTGTCATTGTTAAAATGTTAATTTTTAGCAAAACTAGATCTCAGCGGGAGAGTTAGGTCTCCGATAAGAAACGACAGACCCAACCAGTTTTTATACTCTTTTTTTTTTATTTTAGGCGTACCAGGTTTGAAGAAGAAACAAGTTTAAACAATAACAATAAAGAATTTGAGCCGGTTGTAGGCTGTAGCTCGTCCCGGGCCGGGTTCTATCTAGCCATCTGGACATCAGAGTTGCATAACCAGAGCGCATCTTTGCTCCAGGATCATACTGCACCTTTTACAAAGGTAACTTTTTTTTTTTCTCCGCACATGAACTTGACCGTAATAAAAGTCATCTTGACCATTTTATGGGTACCGTTAAAGAAGTGACATACAGTTTCGTATTTTTTATTTTTTTTTTACTTAAGCGGAGTATTTCACAACCCTGAAATAAAAAAAATTTAAGTATCAAGACGAAAATGTGAAAATCTTCGCCAAATCAGGTAAACCCGGTTTCTTGCTTTTATCTTCCTTAAAGAAGTTTTTCCAATAAAATACTAGTATTTTATTTTAATTATTAAAAGAAGTATTTGGTGAAAATTGGTGAAGATCGGACCAATAGTACTCATGATCGTTAAAATCACTAATTTACCTTTTGCTGTAAGACGACAGTAAGGGTCTAGAAGACAATCTCCCAAAAACCGGACATGGAAGGTGCTATAATAACTTCCCTTTTAAATAAAACATAAATCCGCATTTTTCCCAGCTTCATTAAGCTAGCCATAAATCAATTTTTTGAAAAAAAAATTCAATATTTATGAAGCATTTTAATATTATGCACCTGTCATTGTTTTGTAAGAACAATAGATAAAAGTTGTTCTTCATCATTTTTCGTCCGTGGGCGCATTTTATGTACAAACGAGTTTTTAACTAATTTTCGCTTTCAATATTCATAGGGTCTGCCATAAGAGGCTTTTGGAGCAAATTTCACCCATATGTTTGAAACAATAAACAAGATTTTTGATAAATTTTTCGTTTGAGGGAAGAGAAAAAAATGGGTTCGCAGCAAAGCAGTTCAAAAGGCGACACCGCTGAAGAAGTCCCGGCTTTGATAACTGTCTCACCAAGCGTCGTCGATCGGCTTTCTTCGTCTGAAAATGAATTGTATTTCAAACCAAAATCAAAAGTAAGGTATTAGCTTTAGTTTTAAGCTTTAAAATACCTTTTTTCAGCATACATTGAACCAAGAATACAAAAAAACGAAGGACTATTGGATGCAAAGGATGTCCAAACAGAAGAAAAATCACGAGAACCTGGAGAAGATCTTGGAAGAGGAATACATGAAGGCGGCCGACGAAATCGAACAAATTTTACCCAAAATTGAGAACAGTTTGAACGAGATAGAGTTCAGAGAAAGGTCCCAAGATGTGAAGTCTTGCTTGCAGAAAAACCGCCGAGAGCCCCTAGCCTGCTTCAAAGAACTTGAAGCATTCAACAAAATTTTAGACGCAACAAAAAGACGTATGGCCGTTTGATTCATAAATTAAAAACATTTAAAAATGTTCTTTTTGACACTTTTATTTACAAAGTAACAGTTAAAAAAGTGCGTTCGAAAGGGAGTGGTGGCACTCGACCATTATCGACGATCTGAGGTTTCATATTTCCATAGGAGAGTGAAAGTCGCCCCGAGCGTTTGATACAAATAAAAATTTATTATTTTACTCTAATTGAGATTGGAAACTCTTCGTTTTTTTCTGTTTCTTAATTTATCGGATTGTTATAAATCACAGGGTCTTCTCATCAATCATTTATTACTCGAAATTAGTAAATTAAACATGTAAAACCTCGTGGTATGCGATCCCTTTGTTCTCCGATCCATCTTTTGTTCAAGCGCGACGGGGCAAAGGCCAAGTCGAGGAATTAATTTTTTCTTATCTTCAAAGATCGATTTCTTCTTCCTTTTTTTATAAGAGAATTAGCCCCGGAAATTTTGAAGAAAAAAATGATGCAGGGAGACTTCAGGGCTTTCAGACCCTCCCTTTTATTTGAACTAAAGTCGTTTTTCTCGGTTTTTGACGAACAAACTTCGAGTTACCCGAATTTCAATTTTCATTTCTCAATTTTTTGGCAAATAAACCTCATTAACCCGTTTAAATCGTCCCGAAACTCCAATTTTGACAAGCTTTTACCCGAGGTACACCATTTGATCATTCTCCACGTACTATATCATCGGGAAAAATAATTTTGCCAATTTTGTGAATTTTCCTGCACAGTTTTTAGAGGTTTATCCAAATTTTTGTCCTACACTCTCAAAGCGGACATTGGGCGGTTTTCCACGAGATTTTGGGGACAACGGGACTGTCCCGCCCAGAGCAGGAAGGTGGTCACCTTACTTTTTAGACTAATTTCACATTTTCTGCCCTTTCCTCAACCAATTGGACAAAAACCCTCTTTTTACAAGTTTTTATTAATTTTTTGTCATTATTATTAAATTTTATTTTCATATATTTATTTTTTACAGGATTTTTTTAGAAGACATTTTTTAGACGCTTTTTTAGCCTTTTACCTTTTATGGAACGTCTACTCCTGTTGAAATTTTAAAGATTTTTTTTATTTTTCATCCAGTTAATTCAGGATTTTTCCCCCCACGTAAAATCCAGTTTTTCTCCTAAGTTTCTACCCTTTTTTCTGCTGAAAGACATCTGGAACTTTTATAAAAACAGACTCGTTTCTCTCGTGAATTATTTAAGTGAGTAATATGAATTAAGTAGACGAAAGTAGGCATGTGATTTTCATCCGCGTGGCTCCTTTTATGGATTCTTCGAGTGCCTCTGCCTCAGCCGGAGCCCATTACACGTCGATATTGTAAACATAACACCCGTGATTTCCGATCCGATAAGCCCATAAAACCTACCTCAATCTTATAAAACTTAAATCGTTTTCGAAAACCACCAATTTACCTTTATTGTCTTCAAATTATAGGGAGAAATCACGACCTTTTTTTTCTCTCTTGTCCTTAATTTTTCTTTGTGATTCACCTCATAAAATATGGGCATGAAGAAAACCATTAGTGACATTACAAAAGATTTTGCGTAATTTTTGAATTTTGACCTATATTTGTCTTTGAAAATCAGAAACAAAGTACCAATACTACGTGTACGACTTTCTGTTTGAAGTTTAATAATAAGATGTAAGTGGGAATTTTCCTAGGTCACAAATGTGATAAGGATAACATTTAAGAAAATAAAATCAATTTTTTGCTTATTAAAGTGCTAGTCTGGAGCAGCCCCAGAAGGGAACTCCTCAAAGAGAAGAAGAAAAATGGAAGGGTAGAAGGGAAAAGTTTTATTTTTTTAAGGAAGAAAAGTGGACTGTCTTCCGGAGGGATGTCCCTCTAGCCTAAGGTTTCGTATCAAATTTCTCCCTACCATACAATAAAAAATATTTATCGAAAATTCTTGAAAAATTACAAGGAGTATTTGATGGAAATTTGGTGAAAATAGGACCAACGGTTTGGACGTAGCGCTGACTTAAAACATCAATAAAAATAAATCGCTCTCGAGAATATCTTGCTAAACTATTCAGGAATATTGTTTAAAAAGGTGAAAATCGGCCGTGAAGTTTTCCCAAAAAAATCCTACGGCCGGCCGGAGCGACAGACAAAGTTGAGAACAGAGTACACGTAGATCCATAATCGACTTTCACTTGTTATTTTATTTCACTTGTTATAATTCGTTAATTCGTAGTGACATTTTAATTTGATGATTCAATCGTTTGAATTTAAGTTTAATCTTGATTTGGCTATCCATAGCAACTATTTTCTACTTTTATTCGTATTTTTGTAAATCTTATTCCTTTTTTTTTCTCTCTCTCTTTTCTTTGTACATAGAGCCAACTCCTTTGTAACCAACGAAAGTTGTGTACAATTTACTAAATAAAAAAAATAATAATCGACTTTAGCCTTCCCCAAAATCAAAAGGAGGGTAAAAACAATAGCTTACAGGAAGTTGAAGTGGAAGTGTAGAACGCCTTTTTCATGGGAATGCTAACCCGCATAATACCGGAGCAAAGCAAGCCACAATGAACAATTTTTTTCCTGCGTAATAAATAAAAAATTCCTGTATTTCTCCTTTCATCCCGCAAGATTTTTTTTCATCAGTATGTGAACCGCGTGTGGAATTCGTGGAAAGGGGGAGGAGAAGCGTGCAGAAGCAACAAGCTAGAGAGCGAAAGCACTTTCATTCAGGACTCCCTACAGAAGAGGGGAAAAAAGTGGCCGTGAAGGGCGGGAAATGAAAATCGATAATGACGTCACTCATGAACGTTTCCATGGCGACTAGGAGTCTCCTACTGCGTCAAACGGCTCGCCGTGACGTCATCGTAAAATGAATGAACGAGTAACAACCCCCCTCCGGCGCTTTTTCCCCGTAATAACGGATTTCAACCCTCGAGGGGTTCAATCTAGTTTAAATTGATTCATTTCCTGCAATTCCCTAGGTTAAACTGCATTTTAACACGTCGTTTATCAACAATTATGCTCAATTTGTTCACAACTTTTATAGGCCAAAAATATAAAAAAAAACAGAAGCCAAATACCTCAGCTATGTCAACTGGAAATCATCAAAATGCGAGGCAACCTTCAGGCTCTCATAGCTCACGTTCTTCTCGTGTCCGCCGTCTCAATAAATTTTAGGCGATGAGAAATACTATCTCACAATTATTTCTATAAGAAAAAATATTTAATAAAAAAAAATTCTTTTCAAAGGATTTTTCAAAAGTTGATTTACTTTAATATAAAAGACCTACCTTTCCTCTAGGATGGTCGATTGATTTTTATCTCACGGAATAAAGAGACACAGCGACAACCCCGTGACCTTTTCACTTTTTTTCATACGTGGCAGCCGAGCAAAAAATGATGGGCTCGAATACATACGGTTTCAAATTATTCGATATGAAAGCAATCAACGAAAGAGCAAAAAAAAACTTATTCGCTGAGTTTTGCAAGTTCAATCAATGGTCAATTGGATGAAAGCCACAATCAATTAGACTACTGAAGAAATAGTTGAGAAGTCAACTTTTAAAATTTAAGGAGTTATTATTATTCAATAATAACATGGAAGTTAAAGTAGGTAAGGAAGCGGTGATGCTAAACAAGCAGAGCTCGAAAGTCTTGCGGGTAAACAATCCTCTTACCACGCCAGACTGGAAAGTTTTGTTGGTTTAGTCTTATTAGCCTTGTTTTCCTACTGACGGTTTTTCAAATTTCACTTTAATGTCTAATTAGTCTAATTAGATAATTATCTAACGGTAGATCAAAAATGCCACCCCATCTGACGGCAGCAGAAGAAGCTTAACTGACCTCCTATTCTCCCTACAATCAAAAATCATCTAAATAAGGTTTTTTTATTATTATTATTATTGTTTTTTTTTTACAAATAACTCGATAAAATCAAGACAAAAGGGCTTCTCTTGGCCACAAAATCGAGTAAAACAACTAAAGACTTGTAAATTAGGGATTCTTGGGCAAGACACCGTGAAATGATTTTCGGCTAGAAGATTAAAGGAAAAACGTTCAATAGTCTCGTAGATAGGGCGTTTTTTGGGTAAAAACTCAGGGAACTCAGAAATTTCTATAAAATCGGGTTTTAAAGGTTCCTATAGGCAGGAAAGTGGAGGAAACCACTAGCTTTCCATACAAAAAGCGTAATATTGGTACTTTTAGGAAAATTTTTCAGATATTTCTTTACAATCATAGTAAAAACTCTTTAAAACTGCCCAATATAGGTTCCACTCCCAAAATCGAGGAAAACCATGAAAAATTGAATAATGTGGTTTCTTGACAATAGAAAAAAGAAAGAAAAAAAGCGCTCTAAACGCGAGTGAAATTGGTGACTCTTGACCAGAAAACCAAGAAAAACGCCCATAATCTTATAAAAAGGAGATTTTTCGCTTTAATGACTCGGAAAAATGGTAAAAAGGGATCTTCATGGCCTAAAAATCGAGGAAAACTGAGAAAAATCTTGTAAAATAGGGGTTTTTTGAGAAAAAAAAAAAAAAAACGTTCTAAGCCCTTTTGAAGATGGTGACTCTTGACCAGAAAACCGAAGAAAATGCCCATGAATCTCCATCATATGAAATGGAGGTTTTGTGCCTTCATAATTCGGAAAACAGAGTAAAAGTGGTTCTTCTTAGCCAAAAAGTCATGGAAAGAAAAATTTGCTTTGACAAAAATATTGATTCCTTCGTTTTTTGTTTTCCCTGTTCCATCCTCCCCCCCCCCCCCCCATTCCATCCCATCAATGCTTATGACTACCTAGGAACCCTCCTTACTCTGTCCGTCCATCCTAAAAAATAATAATTAATTAATTAAAATAAAGCTAAACGTGAACCGAAAATACTCCCTAAAAACGAAGTTTTTATCCTTTTATATCCAATCATGAAAAGTGTTCGGACCCTTTTTTTTTTATTATTATTATTTTACTCTTCCAAAAAGGTCATTAAACTTTTGACTTCTCTCAGGGATGTCGGTAAAGATCGGGAGGGGTTATTTCATTACCATGGATACGTTTGAACGTAAAAGGTCATGGTTCAATATATCCATGCCCCAGTTTTACCCTAGAGGAAAATGAAAACGAAATTTTCCACACACTACTTCAACAAGTATTACGTTAAAGTATTACGATGTTCACAAGTAGTAAACGTAACACATGTTTAAAAGAAATTTTATTCCAAATTTCTGCTTCGACATTTACTCTACTCGTTTTTAGGTATATTTCGAATATTTGTAATCATTTCTAGTAATTAAAAATTATTAACTAGAAAAATTGATCGGCTCTGAAAGTCCCTCGCCAAAAAATCAGAAATGGAGGGTGTCACAATAACCTCACTTTGGGGAAGCTTTAAAAAAAATGTATATATTACGTAGAAACTCATTTACATTATTAAAAAAGGTAATAGCGCCAGGGAAAATTCTTTCTTTTTGCTTATCAATGTAGGTAGGTCTTTGATCTTATATATTAAAAACTGCCTTTGTTACAAAACGTAGCCATTTGCCTTTCTTTAAGCCAATTAAAAAGAAAAAGAAGACTTAAAAAAAGCCGGAGGGGTGATAAAAATATGAAGGAAAAATTAGGTTTTCGCTTGTTGTTTTCTTTATGTTTTTAGCATGGGGTGATGGTGGAGTTTACAGAGGGTGCGTTTACGTCACATCACCATGGTCACTCCTCTCTGACGTCCCCGGCCTCTTTTCCGTCCTATTCTTCAATTTCAACATAGCTCCTCACTCCCTGTTACTTGGTAAACAAACAAAATTAGTTCTGTTTTTAAATAAATCCGCTTTCAAAATAAAACCTGGAAGAAGTAGCAGCTTTTTTTATTTTAAATGTTAGATTAGGTTATTGATTCGATTGATGAGGGGAGGAGACTGAAAAGTAGCAATAAACGCCACGGCTCGGAAGGGGTTGGTTCGAGAGAAAAGCTCCGCCGTCGGGTGACATCTTGAAAAGGATAGGACGTTTCTTGAGAGACGCCGGAGAGTCGCCGTTTCTCCACGACCCCGTCGAAGGATCAATATAATCTCCGAAGTCTTTCCTATCTTCAATCTTTCAATATAAAATTATAATAAATTGACTGCAAGGACGCTTTGGCTCATATTTTGGTTTAAATCGCATTGACCAACAAAAAAAGCGCCCCAAAAATCGCATCCGTCTAGAGCTTACGTTGGCGGGACAGTCCCGCTTTGGATGGTTGTGTCCCGTTGTCCCCGTTGTTTCGTAGGAGACGGCTCAATGTCCCGCTTTGAGGGACTTTGGGAAGCCATCCTCAAAAAAGTAGATACCTATGGAGTATAGCCAGGGAAAGAGATAAAACCACATTATTTAACACCCTACTTAACGAGTTTTGGCCCGTCTTCAAGGATTTTCAGTTCTAGAAACACCTGTAGAATCGGGTGTTTAACAACTTTTTCACCTGGTTGTTTCCTGGTGTTTAAACACCCGTTTAGTTGGGTTTCAGATGTTTTACATCTTTTTTATAGGGTTTTCGGTAGTTTTTGCTGAACTAGAAACACCTGTTGAATCGGGTGTTCAGGCAACTTTTTTTTACAGGATTTTGGACGTTTTTCCGATTTTCTGGTGTACAAACGCCCATTCAGTTGGGTTTTCAGACGTTTACATCTTAATTTATCGGATTTTCGGTATTTTTCCTCGATTTTCTTAACTAGAAACACCCGTTTGGATTTTTTGATGTAAAAAAAGTAACGTAACAATAGTAACTACGTATTATTAAAAACACAAAGAATATAAAAACCGTAATAAAAATAACACTTTTCACGTTTCTTACATCCTGAGTTTTACGATCGTTTCATTTTAAACGGAAAAGATCTTAAGATTATTACTTCTAAACGTCTAAAGAGTTAAGGAAAAAAATTGCGCAAAAACGCATTATTTCTACAGCATACCAAGTTTTCGTTAACTACTATGATTGAAAATGTAACTTTTAAAATCATTACAATCAGCTGATAAATAGCTTGAATCAAGCTATCAGGCGGCGGCTGGTCAAAAGGATAGACAAGTCTTCCTTCTTCCATTTTACAAATCAATTCTTTCATAAGTTCTCTCCTTAAAGCTTCTCCTTCAAACGTTTTTGACCCCATGTTAATCTTCCTTATCCATTTCAATGCGTTTCTCTTTTCTAAAATTTTCATTTAATACTTAAAAAAGCGGTTAAAATCGTTTAAAAACCAGCGTTTGAGTTTAAATTAGAAACGAGCACTCTGGCTGTGTACACTAAATCACCGCTGCATGGATGTGACATTTTTTGAAAATTTTGCTTTTTAAATTTTTTTTAAAAGATAATAAAATTATACATTTGTTTATTTACAAAAATTTAAGCATAACTTTCAGAAAGTCAGAAAGACAAAAACAAATATCGAATAATTTAAATTAGAATGTTGTCTGCACAAAGATGTTTCAGCCAAAAAAACACTTTTTCTCCTTTAACTGGTCATTTTCCTTCGTTTTTTGCACAGAAATCAAATTTTAACTTAGTTTTGTCCATTTTCCATGATATCTTAAACTCCCGTTTAAGAAAAAAACGCCATGACATCCTGATAATCCAAATTAAATATTTGTATAACCTTTTATTTTTCACAGTTGTTCATTTCGTCAACAATTGATTGATATATTTCTTTTTGTTCGTCGCTCAGATGGTTCCAAAGTTCACCTTCGAGTTCTATGACTGCATCCAATTCCTGGCACTGGCATGCCATAACAAGAGACTGGGAGAAAAAAAAATTTCCTCCCCCAGTAAAGATTCTAAAAAAAATTTATAAACCAAAAAAGTAAATCAAATTTTTTTACTTGTCTTCAAATCAGGTTCACCGACCCAAGTGTACTTTTCAACCAAGGTTGCCAATTCTGGAAGTATCTTCTGCGGAGTTGGTTTTAAAAGAAGAATGAGAAGTAAACGAGATATTTCACATCTATAAAAAATAATTATTTTAATTTTATAAAGTCTGAAAACATACCGGATCAAAACTTCATTATAAACACCAAAAGGTGATTTGGTTATTTTATTTACAGTTGTTACCATCTCATTGAAAACTAATAAAGCCCCATGGTAGTCACCTAAAAATTATATAAAAAAATAAAACTAATAACATCTTATTATTTTAAACAGAGGAGGGCATTATTGTAATCATAAATACGATTACGATTATAATTGTAATCACACCTTCATGTTCCAGAACATTATATTCATAATCGTAATCTGCTTTGAATTGAAATTACCTATTGATATTCTGACGGAAGCTAAATTTCCTTGAGCGTTGAGAAGTAAAGGAGGTGAATCTTTTAAATAATTACAAGCTCTGACTAAAAAAGTGATGGCTAAATGAGGTGAGGATATCTTCAGCCAGTCTGCAGTCTCGAGGCATAAGGAAGCCGTTAGTGAACTATCAGGACCCCAGAGTTTCTCAGCTTTATCGATACAATTGAGAGCAGCCTGAAAAAAACCAGTAAAAAAGGTAAATTAAAAAAAATATTACTTGTAAATGTTCGTCACATCCAATGATATTTTTTTGATGAGCTTGTAAAAAGACGTCCAGCTTTTAAAAGAGCGGAAGCTTCTTCGTTGGAATGCTCGAGAGAAGATTCGCATTTGGCGACTCCAAGCCAACTTAAAGCCGCATACTGGGGCAGATCGTGGCGCTCACACTGAGCCGCCAAGCTCGCTATGGAAAATCAAAATTAAAAACTAAAGCACAATTTCTGCCTAAAAGAAAACGGAAGCTCTAGAATATCCAATTTAAACCGCAGTTATGTAGATAATTATAGCCATTGTCACTCCAGCGTACATCACAATAAACTTACCAAACTGATCACTTGGTTCTGACGCATTCGGTTTTCGCAAGAACTTCCTATATTAAAAAAAATTAAATTACAGATTGATATAATTATTTTAATGACTTACTTTTTAAGTTTGTTCGATATTGACTTGTACTGCGTCAGGAAATCGGATGAACTTCTGCCGCTCATTATTAAGGGTAGGATTTCAAATTTTAAAAAATCTGTATTTTAGAGAAGATTTATTTCTGTTCAATGTGAAAATTAAATGTAAATAGTAATATTGATAAGTGATAACAGTGATAATTGATAACTTGAATGGTAAGGTTCGTGTATACTCTTGAGGTTATATTTTAACAGTCTTTCCCATGTCAGTGAGAGAGAAAAAAAATTAATTTTTTTGCTTGTATTCCTCGTTTTTTTGGCCATCTCCTTAAAGAATTTTTTAAAATTTTCTTTGGTTTTGGGGACCTGATAGAGATTTGACCAATTTTTTAAAGCTCTTTTCCCGGAGAATCGCATTTCACGCAATTTAGTGGCTTTTCCCCTACAATTTTATGCCCAAAACGATTTTCCTTCGTTTTCCAACTTTTGGCCTAGAAACCACAATTTTTTCTTTTGACTTGAAACTCTCGAGCAGCCTTTTTCACCCAAATTTGACGAATTTTTCTGGTCTTTGGCCTACAAACACCCCTTTTTCCGGATTTTTGGGAAATTATTTTTTCCTTTTCGATTTAAATTTGGCCTCCATGTGGGCCCAGTCTCCCGCGAGCTTCTACTATGCCAAACCCAAGCGCTAAATTAAATTTTTACCCCACAAGACCCAATATTATCGACATTTTATGCAAGTTTCCATTAATATTTCCAGACTCCAAAATTCTTTTCGTTTCCCGTAGTTTTTTGGGAGAACATCGCCCTTTACACTAAATTTTTGGATACTTTTTTCATCTTTTGGTCAAGAAACACTAATTTTATCCAATTTTTTTTCCCGATATTTAAGTGGTCATATCCCTCGAAATAAAGTCATCCCTGCCTTACACAGCTTCAACTTTTGTTTCAAAAGTTTTTCTGTATCTTTCTGCCAAGAAATATTTTTTTTGGGCATTTTTCCCACAGTATATTTTTCTTACAACCTAGTATCCCTCTAGTTATCACTAGTTTCACTCTTTGTACCAGATTTTCGGCCATGCTCTCTTCTCTCTGCCCAGAAAAAACCTTTTTTAGACATTATAAGCTCATAGAGAAAACATATTTTGCCCCGTTTTTAGAGCTAAACTTGGTGGCATAATACGGGGTTTACACAGTGGGAAGCTAACGTATCGTTAAGGTCCATTGAAAAATTATGTCATAGGCAGGCAATCAACTGCACCGATCGAGGTCAATTAGTGAAATGTAATCGTATTGACTGCACTTGTTTACTTTATCAGGTAGTAAAGGTCGCATATCATCTGCACTTCTTAATCTTCACCGTAATGTTGTGAGAGCTTTTGTTCCGAACTCCAAGATCTCCGGTTGTTGGTTTCATCAGTCACAATCATTGGCAAAATATTCAGGCGCTTGGACTGACTGCCAACTACAGGGACAAAGAAAATGAAGTTGGCCAGTGGCTACAGCTGGTTTTTGCTCTTCCTCTTTTGGATTTATTTATTTTCCCACATGCTTACGGGTTGGGACAACCCAAATAGCACCAATTTACAATAAATATTTCATCGATGTGTGCGAAATAGAAGTTGCTTTCGTAGAGGACCTGATGTGGGCATTTTATTCCAAATTTATTTGCTTTGGTCTCTTTGCTAATAGCGGTGCAGTTGATATGTTTAGCATTGGTGCAGTTGATATCGGTTCCGGTGCAGTTGAGCAACGCCCATGTCATCATTCTTTTTTCACTAGCTTAAATTGGTTATTTTAACTTCCTTAAAGAAGTTATTTTTCTATCTTGCTTTTAAAAACTAAAAATTAACTAATAAATATGCTTTTCAAAAGTGGTTTTAAGAATCTTCGTGAGTCTTAAGCGTCTGAAGACGGAATGAAATTGGGCGGGTTTCCCTGGAGTTCAGCACCATCGAAACTCGAAGCCGGCCAAGATCCGGGTGAACCCGACAGAAGGAGAATCCCGAAAGGCATTCAGTCGGCTATACATTCCAGCGACCCGTTTCATGTCATTTTCATAAAAAAAAGTTTCTTAAACTTTACCGCTTTCTCCGTTCAAAAACGTGAAAACTTCACCTTTATTCGGAATAGTGCTCGCAAAAAATGACTTTTTAAAAAATACCAATTTTTTGGCAACCCAAAAATTTTGCCCAAGAAAAAAAAATGTGCAACTTTATTTAAATTTTTAGAGGTAAGAATTTTTTTTTGGTTTATTAACTTGCAAAATTATATGCAAAATTAGGCGTTAGAATCGAACAATGCTCCTCCCTCTTTTCTCTCTATTGTAAACTGCACACCTTTGGCCCAATTTGTTCCTTTTCAAAAGGGGGACGTGCAGCTGACCAAATTTTACCACTTTTCCATTACAATCTGACCACTTTCAACCCCATAAATACTTTTCAATCCCTAATTTTGATACAAAACCACTAAATTCTCAAAATTCACAAAAATCTTCAAATTTTAAAAAATACATTTTTTTAAAGTTTTTTCCCCTTTTTATTTTTGTCAAAACGGGTTAAATTGTTTTGTAAATTAAAAATAGAAGAAGAATATTGCGTTATGCATTTCGAATGCGGACGTCCTTGACATCCTAAGATATTTTAAGGCTAGCGGTATCCATCATTTAACATTATAAATGAAATATTTACCGTTCGTTTTATTGCTTTACAGCCCCTCTGATTTTCAAATTGCGGAATCATAAATTAACTGATTTTTATAAAATATGAAATGTCAAAAGTTCGAATTAGGAAGAAAGTTCCAAGCTGAAAACCGGTAGTCGACCGCCTAAACTGCGAAATTATAAAAATGTTAACTGTAAAACTTGATGTTTTCTGTTTCTTCCTGAATTTGGAATGTTGAAAGGTGGAATTCTGGATATTTCAAATTTTTTTGCTATTTTTTCTTCTGCTTTTTCGATCAGACAGGGCTACAGCATCACATGGGAAACTTTGCTGAGCTTCTCTTCAATATTTGCTGTTGTCTCGAGCCTTGTAGTATCCAAATGCACCGGGGCCACTCAACAGGTGCAGTACTTTCTACACAATCGTTGAATCTACATTCTCCAATTTACTATCTGTCTAAAGCCCACTTTTTCACGCACTTTGTGACCGTAAAAGTTATAAAACGATTTTACATTCTTATAAATGCGGCCGCGGTAGGTTTTGAATCATAAAAAGACCTCACTTTTTAGATAGTCTATCGCTGCTTGGCCGCACCTTTTTTTTCAATCTCTTTCTTCGGACAAACACAATAAAAAGGGCGGATTTATACTTCCTATAAAATGTCACCGACACCTTTTTGTTACAAAGGTGACATTTAACCTCATTAAACTTCTATATGAAGAGTTATTTTGTTAGTAGATATTGAGGAAGTTATTGGTCTTTCAGCCTAGAAAACTCCTGTTATACCGAAAGGTTTTAACTTGCTTAAAGAGAGCTTATTGTATTACCCTTTATGTTCGGTTTTGGTAGAGGGTCTTAAGTGACCCATTGCACAAATCCTCGGTCTTAAGCAAAGAAAACACCGTTTTCCCGAATAATCGGAAGATTTTAACTAGCTTGAAGAGAAGTTATTGAAATACCCATCATATCCGGTTTTTGGGAGAGGGTCCTAACATCGGGTAGGTTAGGTAGTAGGCTCACTATTGGTCCGATTTTTAACCAAATTTTTGCTAATTACTAATTATTAATAAATTTATTAGAAAAAAATTTCCGAAAAATTGGATTTTTGGTAGAAACTGGGCTGTTCACCCCGAATTTGTGTGGCCTGGCTCGGCGAAGAATTATATTTTTTCTACCTTGATAATTTAACCTTTAAAAAATTTTTCTCTTCTTTGAGATGTTCTCTGACAGCACCAGACCAGTACTTTTTTTCCGTATCCTGCGTAGAAACTAATTAAGTTTTTTTATCTTTTTTGTGAACCATGCTTTTTTATTTAATTTTCTGATTTTAATACCGGACGAATATGTCTTCGGTAGGGAGGACCATTTACGGCTCTTTGACATCTTCATGGTCCCTTTTAAGGAAGTTGCGTCGCTGTTTCCTACAGACAGCTTTATCTCTCATCTCATCGTTAGTTTTTCCTTTTAAAACCCACTTCTGACTTGTTTATCTTCCACTTAAGTACCTACTTGACTTCAAGAATAAAAGAGAGAAACTAAAAAAATTACTAGTTTATTTTCAAAAATTAATGAAGTGTTTATTAAAAAAAATGTAAACATGGATCATTAGATCGCCCAAAGGGTTATTATTAAAATACAATTTCAGGTACCGTGGGATCCCTGTTTTAAAAAGGCATTAGCATTGAATTAACAATTACTATCACGACCTATTCCAAAAGGTACTTGTATAAAAGGGAGAGACCTTTAATTATTTTTTTTCCTGATATTTCCGGAACAATGGGGATAAAGGAAAAGGCCCCGTTCCGGATAAAGGCGTTAGGTTCCTCCTCGTCTGAAAGCCTTCGATCGAGAGAAATATAAAAAAAGAAGAAAAAGTGGCTATTATGTATCAGGTTGCTGAACGTGAAAAACTGGTTTTGAATTGAGTACTAATAAGAAATTATAGAAATCGCTGTTAATTTTAATCGTGTAAAGAACCCTTCGTGGCCGCTATTAGGGCCGTAACTCGTTTGGGACAGTAGGTGGAGATTCCTTTAGGATGTTAAGCATTTATTACCTTTTCTGGAAGTAATTTTTCATCAATAACTCGACCGAATGAGCTTGAAAAACATGTAAAAATGTGGTAAAACTGGGCTATCTCGAAGGCATAACTATCGCCC
>JACGAQ010002637.1:0-38583 GCA_014119065.1 Orius insidiosus
AAATGTCAAGAGCTTAAAAATAAATAAAAAAAAAAAAAAAAAAATTTTTGAAAAAAGAAAATTGGAAAATTTTTCGAAAAAAAAAAAACTGGAAAATTTTCGAAAAAAAATAAAAGAAAAAATTGGAAAATTTTTCAAAAAAAAAAAAAAAAAAAAGAAAGGAAAACCTGGAAATTTTTTCGAAAAAAACAAAAAAACTTACAAAATTTTTCACAATAAAAAAATTGCATCATTTTTCAAAAACAATAGAAACTTTTCTCTTCCATATTCTTCCCCTCCTTTATACTTCCCCCTCCTTTATACTTCCCCCTCCCCCTCGTTATACTTTCGTCCTTATACTTCCCCTCCGTTACTTCCCCTCCTACTTCCCCTCCGTTACTCCCTCCTTATACTTCCCCCTCCTATACTTCCCTTATATTGTTACTTCTCTTTAAGGAAGTTCTTCAACCATACTTTTTTCCACCTCTCCACCAGGATCGCATGGAGTCTTCGGTTTAGTAAAATAACCTATCTAACCTATTCATTTTTATTTTTAACACCATTTCTTTCTTTTGAAAAATGAGATTTTATTGTTTTATGAAAAATGTTAGTTTTGAAAAAAAAAAATTTTTTTTAAAACGTCTAGGTGATGTAAAAAGGTAATTCAGGACAAGGTTAAACACTAGAATGTTTACGTTTTATTCAACCTCCGCATTAGGGTTTGCCCTAATTTTCAAACGTAATGATCCCACAAGAAAAATAAGAATAGAAACATAAAGAGAGAAAAAGTGGTTTTTTTGGTTAAAAGCGAGAGCTTGAGTGAAAAAAGTGAAAGTCCGAGATGTAACCAACCGTGGTTCCTATCAATTTTCGTCCCGAGTACCCGAAATTAAGGCCTTTGTTTAAAGCCTTTAAGCCCTTTTTTTCTATTGTTTGAAATTAGTGTGATAATTTCCGTTAAAAATCTACCTAGAAGTCTGTTGATTTTTATATGCAACTCCAGAATGCAGGAAAGAAATAGGGAATTGAAAGAGAGAAAGAATAACAAAATAAGGAAGTTAAAAAGCAAAAGGTGGTTTCTGGTTGAACAAAATTAAACCAGGTTCGCAGGACGATAGTAAACAGAGAGTACCAACATAATTTTAACTACCAAAGATAAAGAAAAGTTGTGAAACCCCCCATGGTTAGCAATCATTGACCATAAGGTGTCTGTGAGCCGGCCGGCCGTCCGCCCTCGAAAATAGTTTCTCGCCCGTTTCTTTGGCCAAAAACTTTCATTTTTTAAGTAGAAAATCATTAAATTACGCTATTTAACCGGCTCCGTGGCTGGAAGGTTCCGCCTTGGACTTTCACCACGGAGTCGGGGGTTCGATCCCCGTGTATGATTTTTTTTGGAAGTTAAATTCCGAAACAATATTCTTCTACTCCGTGGATAAGTGCCTCACTTCTAAGGAGTTGGCTCTGAAAAGGGCACCATGGCAATATGGCGAGAGCCCCCTCCTGGGCCCAAACCCTTCCCTCATTGTGACAGCGATACGCTAAACACAAGGAAGAGAAGAAGAATCGTCGCGTTAGTTCTAACACCGGACAAGTCATTTTCCAAGGTTTTCAGGAGAGCCTCATTGGAATCAATGCTCACCTGTTGGCTAAAATCATGAACTAGGCGTTTTCTGTTGGTAATAGGGTTAAACTACCAACGGAATTCGATCCACCAAAAATTTACCTTCAGAAACAATGGCTAACTCAAAACTGACAAAAAATGACTTGTCCGGTGTTAGAATTAACGCGACGATATCTACATCTCTAATATATTAGGGGAAATAGTACCTCCGTCTATCACGCTAACCCCAAATCCAAGAAAAATTTTAAAAAACTATTCACCAACTAAAATAGGTTGGCAAGATGTTTTAGTAAGCCGTAGACCGCTGCGAACCTGGCGGAAAGTTCCTCAACTAAGCAATTGATTCCTGCACGCATGGGAGTAGGTATCTACTTCATCTATGGTGTGTAATCTATAACTTCCATGGGTGTAAAGCCTCATTTCACGCATAACCTAGTAGTTGGTCCCCCCCCCCCCCCAAGCATCATTATACAGTAGTTGATTAACAGAAATAGGTAGCTGCGGTTGAGTGATTAGTAGAAGAAAAAAGAAAAACAAGGAAAAGATAAAATAAAACCAAAATAACGTTTGCTTATAATTAGTTAATCCCTACGTCTGATATTTGTTGTCATTTGAACTTTTGAAAATAAATTTGTTCCATCCGCAGTTTAGAACTGGTTTAAAACTTCTGCAGCAGCGCAGAAGGACGTCAAATTAGAGGTCGTTTAAATCGTTTGTCCGTCAAATCTGAAGTCATCTCAACTTTGACGTCCAAATCCTTCTGCGCATGCTCAGAGTTTCAAACTGCGGTTGGAACAAAGCTGATAAATGTAAATCCCCCCGCCCCCCACACGAAAAAATGAAGAATGACGATGATGACTTGCTTTTGTCATAGACTTCATGTCGCAAATTGAGCGCTCCTGGTGGCCAAATACGAAATAATGGTTGATCGAATGAAGGAATAAAGTAACTCGTGCATTTAAACTTTTATAAACATTTTCCAATCCTTGGGGAAGATTTCGAACAATAAAAAAAGGTGAAAGCTGTGGGAAAAACTAGAAAGAGAAAAATGAGTTAAAGAAAAAGGAGGGAAAAAAAACTGAAGCTGTAGCGAAGCAGTGTGCGTTTTGGTGAGCGAGACCGACATCCATGTGGCTCTCCCTCCCGCTCCGACCTCCCCAGCCCCCCCACCATTACCATCTCCCCTCCTTTTCGACTTTCCCGCGATCCCTGAAATCCCCCCATGGCCACAAACTACGTCCAGACTCTGTGTGTTCGCATCTCCGTGCTCGAAGTTTTTTTTTTGCCAAAAAAATTGTTTTTTCCTTATGTATTATTATTTTTTATCATGAAATCCATTGTATCATATTTTGATCACCCACTAAGTAAGTACATTTTCAATAATCAAAAATAATTATTTATAATAAATCACATTATTATAAATATTGTATTTTGCACCTTGTTTGTGTAGTTTATGCACTTTATAAGTAACTTAGCTTTATAAAAAATTTTTTCAAATTTGAAGTTTTTAAAATTTTTTAAAATAATTTAAGTTGTTTTTGTGGTTTAAAAAATGCTAGTTTGTGATAAGATAGTTGCTAATTATAAATTTCATGTAGTATCTGAATTTGAAATTGTTTTCTTTAAATTTTGTAATTTAGGTTGTTGGTAGGTCTTTGACCTCGAGGCACGTGTACAGAATGTCCGCGTTGTGGTTGTCGATGGGAGGAGTGGGGGGAGGGACACGTGTACGGGGGAGTGGCCAATGACGTCACAACGACTTGGTGGGGATGAAGAGGAGGGACCAATCGGACTCAAGGATCCCATCGCGCATGTACGAAATTTCCTCTCGCCCTCCTCTCGCGTACCAGTTACACCACCCACCATCATTCGCTCTCCAGACTTCTCCACGTGTACTTCGCGTGTGATAGTGCCCTTTTTTTTTTTTTTTAAGTGCTTGTGTTATGGCTGCCGTTTCTGGTGATGTATCGGGGAGAGAATCGGGCTTGACTTTTTCATTTTTAAGTTTTGAGATATCATATGGGAAAATCTTATTTTATCATATGACCTCAATTAGTCAGTCTTTTTCTCTCTCCTATAGATACACTGGGAAATATCGACCAACTGCGCATACCCCACATCCGTTATGGATTTCTCCAAGACGCCATTTACAATCTTCAATATATTATATTTCATTATATTCTCCTCATTATTTATATTTAATTTTTTAAATTTTCCTATTATACTTAATATTAAAATTGTAAATTGTAAAATTTATTATTATAGCTTTTTTTATAAAGATTTATCTAGATTAATGTTTTTTAAACAATAAATTTGAGATTTGTAATTTTTTTTTTAACTTAATGTATGTGACCTCAATTAAAAATTTAGTCGATTCATCAAGGAGTGCCTCAAGGACGAATTATTTCTCCACTTATCTTTTCACTATTTTTTTAAATATTATTTATTAATAATATATGTTAATAATTTTATTTTAACGTTATATGAACGCGGTAAAAGTAGGACTTTGAGGTTTTCTGTGTGAGATTTGGCAACGTCGCATTTAGCTCTCGAATATGGCGGAATCGTCGACCCCCCCTCCCCACCCCCCTTTTTGTGCCATCTCTCGCGCACATTCCTTCGACCCGAGTCACAGTTGCGTTGTATGAGAAAAAAATTTTTTCGCGTTATTTTTTTAAACTAGAACGAATATTGGGTTCGTTATTTTGGTTGAAAAACTCGAAAAAGTCATTTTTCTGGCAATCTTTAGTTTTTAAAATTTTTTCTAACAAAGTAGTTTATTTTGACATTATTTTCATTTTCCATCAATTAGATTCTTTTTCATCCGAAAAATTTGACGTCTACAAATTTTTTTTAAATAATACCCAATGTCCAAATGGCTTCAGAAAAAAAATCGTATCTAAAAAATGAATCCCCGACGTATAAAAAAAAGTTGATAACTGACACTTCTGGTTTTATTATCTCCTTAAAAACAATTTCCTGTTTGCGCAACCATTTAATAAAACTTTTCCGCGTAGGATAATCTCAGTTTTTTGTATTATTTGATCCCCGGTTCTGGGTAATGACCGTAATCACCATTGTAGCTCTCTCTCACGGTATATGGCGACTATAATTTCGTCCAAGAAGGACGATTTTTATGACAAAAAAAAAAAAAAAATAGTTTTGGAAGAACTATTTTATGCGCCATGTTTGACTTGGAGGGTTGGTAAGCTCCTGATGGTCGCCTAGGCAACGGTATGCCCGGACGAAAACAACTTCATAAGTATCAACATAAATAAAACAAAAACATTACATATTTTTAACTTCCTTAAAGAAGTTATTGTGATACCCTCGACGTCGGGTTTTTGGGGAAGTGTCTTCCAGACCCCGAATATTCCGAATATTGATCTTTACCGATCTCAACTTTGTCTGTGGCTCCGGCCGTCCGGCCGTAGCATTTTTTTCCGGAACATTTTATGTTTTTTAATTGGCTCATTTTATGTTTTACTATTAACTGTGCCTGAAGTTTGTTCGGCAAAATTGGAATTTTACGTGCTAAATACGAAATTATGGGAGGAAAAATTTTGTTTACTTCCTTTCTATTTAACAACATTATTCGACAAAACAAAAATTTAATTATACAAACGAAAAGAATTTTTCTAGAGATCATTCAAGCATTGATCTAGCAAAAAATGAGCTTACTTTAAGCATTTTATCTTCATTATATTGGCAGCTGGTAGTCCTGCTTAATTAATAAAAAACTGAAATTAAATTATGTCATTAACTGAGTAAAACGTTATCCGAGTCTTTTTCCGTCAATGAGTTTTGATTTTTAATCTAAAGCTTCGTTCCAACAATAGTGTGAAACTGGTTTGAAACTCCTGGAGCATGCGCAGAAGGATTGTGACGTCAGATGACTTCAGATTTGACGGACAAACGATTTAAATGATGTTAAACTTGACGTTCAAATCCTTCTGCGCAGGCTCCAGGAGTTTCAAACTGCGGTTGGAACATAGCTATTGTTTTCACAAAATTACGTATTTCCGCCCTAAAAACCTTGAAATTTTTAAATTCCCTATACATTTTCGCCTTTTTATTGACCAGATTCTGAGTTTTTAAAAAATTTTTTTAATAATTATTAATTATTTAATAATTTCGAAAAGACAAATGCCTTTTTTTATGGGCTTGAACAATGAAAAACTATCTTTGAGTCTAAAACTTCATTTTGTACAATTTGGCAAAACTGCAAGATGAAAGTATGTTTCATTTTGTCAAGGTGAAAAATTAATTATTGAAAATCGTCGCATTAGTTCTAACACCGGATAAGTCATTTTTCCTAGGTTTTCAGGAGTGCCAAAATACGGATTAATTTCTCAATGGAATCAATGCACTGTTGGGTAAATCGTGAACTACGCGTCTTCTGTTGGTAATAGGGTTAAACTACCAACGGAATTCGATTCTCCACAAAATTTACCATCAGAAACTATGCCTAACTCAAAATGGATAAAAAATGACTTATCCGGTGTTAGAACTAACGCGACGAAATTGCAGATTTCATAAGTAAGTCAAAATGTGAAGGGAAATCGATACTTCAACGGTTTATTTAAATTTTAAAAAATGACGTGGTTTTTGTGAGTTAAAAATCATAACTCCTGTACTGATTAAGATGAGAGAACCATCACTCAGGTTCTTCCAAAATTCCGGTGGGGGGGGGGGGGGAGATTGTGGGGTATTTTGCCACACTGAAGAGTCCGCAGTTTTTTTGCCTTTTCTCATCTTATTTTTGGCGCCTTGTACAATTTTGATGAAAATCCTCCGAAAATTAGAGCTTAAACCTAGTTTCGGCGATTAGAGTTTGTGCTATGCAAAAACAATTATGGCGACTTACACATCTGGTCTCAGGACGTCAAAATGTCAAGGGAACTCAACATATTGACGTTTTCTTTTAAAAAATCATCACTCCTGAACGGATTGACTGGTTTTATTCAGTTAATGGTTTTTTTGACAACCTCAACCTCAAGAACTACAAGGATTTTTTAGTGAAATCAAGTTAGAAAGCCATTTTGTTCGTACACGTGTTTATAGTTTTTAAGGTCACAATCTTTAAAGTTTTGACGAAACTACCGAATGGGAGTCTTTTCGTCCTTGTGCCGTGGATTTCACTATCGCGTGAACGTTCCAAGGACGATGCGACCCAAATAGTTTTTTAGCTCGTTCATTTTTTAAAACTAAAAAAAAAGAAGAATTAGCTTTTAGAATTTTGTGTTGAGAAAGGTCATATTTTTGGGTTCCATGGGTGAAAAAAGGGCCCCCGAAAAAAAGGGAAGGGAGAGACACGCCCACAGCCCCCTTCAAGACCGGAAATACCTGAAAATAAAAACGGACTAATATTTATTTTAAAAAAAATATTTCAGTCATGGCTTCTCCGTCCATTATGAAACAAGGAATCGAATAATTTATTTGAAAAAGGACGCGCAATCGTTAAAATGTTGACCCTTTTTTGTTGAGTGTGAATAAAGATTGATACTCGAGAATACATTGGGGTTCTGACCAAAAATCGATACGTTTTTCTCCCCTCTCCTTTTTGTTTTTTTCGCCCTCGAAGTAATCGTTAAAATCATGCGAATTTTTTACGTTGTGGATGGTTTTAAAAAATTTCCTGGTGAGTCATGTGGTTGATGAGCGGGGATTTTGACGGATCTGAGAACTCTGCTTAGTCAGCAAGTTAAAACTTGATTAGGGGCTTGATATTATGTGGAAATGTCGAAACATTTTCGCTTTTGATTTCCTCAATTCCTTTTAACTTCGAAGTTATTGTGATACCGTCGGGTTTTTGGGGAAGGGTCTTCCAGACCCCGGAGGGTCAAATTGTTGTAAACTTTTGTCTATGGTGCCAGCCGGCCGTAGCAACTTTATTTTAGACATAAAAATATGTAACTTGTAAAAACACGCACATCCTCGCAAGAGGAAAAAAATTAAACCCCTTGTGTCATAAAACGAGCTGATCCCATTGGCTGCCTGCTTGCTTTTCCTAGTCTATGATGAGATGCTTTATGTTGAACTTCATTATGGTGAACTGTCAAGTTTTAAGGTTTTTGTCGTTTCGCCATAATCGCGTTTTAAACGGCGAAAATAGGCTTGCTCTTTCGCTGTCCCTAGTTTATGGTGATGTATTATGCAACAGTTCTGTAGAGAAACAGCAAGTATAAAGAGAGGCTTTTATGGTGATAACTGATAAGCGTTATGGTGACTTCAGTTTTAACTTCCTTAAAGAAGTTATTGTGATACCCTCCAAGTCGGGTTTTTGGGGTCGAATCGATTATTGATCTTTACCGATCTCAACTATGTACGTGGTTCCGGCAGGCCGGACGGCCGGACTTTTTCTGGAAGTTAAGTCTAGGATTTTTCCCGACAACTTCAAAACTAAAAAATGTGTTTCAAAAAATTTAATAATTAAGATTTCTAAAAGGTCGTTATCTGTCTGAAAGATGATTTATTTATTTCATCTTTTGCCGAGTTATACTTCAAGGTCAAAAAGGCCGATAGCCAGTCAGATCCGGTTTAAGAATTTTTTTTTACCTTAAAAAACCCTAAATTAAATCATTTTAACAAAAAAAAATTCATAAAAATTTTAGGATCTTCAAATAATTAAATACCTCAAGTTCCGAAGATTGTGCGAAACATGGAGGGTACCTAATACAATCACTTGCAGCAACTTGAGTTATAGTTTTGAATCCATAATATCCAAACATTTTTTTAGTATCAAGGTAGAAAAAATCAAAGTCTTCGCCCAGACAGGCCACACGGAACGGGCGAGGACACCCTGAATTTCTCCCTATTTTTTGCCCAAAAATTCTATTAAGTATAAGAAGTACTTCGTCGCGTTAGTTCTAACACTGGAGTCTTTTTTTTTAAATCAATTTTGAGTTAGGCATTGTTTCTGATGGTAAATTTTGTGGAGAATCGAATACCGTTGGTAGTTTAACCCTATTACCAACAGAAAACGCGTAGTTCACGATTTAGCCAACAGGTGATACATTGATTCCAATGAGAATTAATCCGTATTTTGGCTCTCCTGAAAACCTTGGAAAAATGACTTGTCTGGTGTTAGAACTAACAAACGATTTGGTGAAATTTTGGTGAAGATCGGACCAATAGTACGGCCGTAGCGCCTGAAACAAAACTTTAGATAGACAGATCTCCATTTTGGTGGGGGGGGGGGGGGTTGACATTTTCAACAAAGGAGAGTTACCCTGAAGATTTGGTGAAAATCGGATGAAAATTGTGGCCGTGGTGAAGTGTTACGGAAAAACGCGACGGACGGCTGGCACCACAGACAACCTAATTTTTGGTTAGATCACTAATCAGATTTCATCCACTAGAGGACCCTGCTCTAGAAACCTTGCCATGGAGGGTATCACAATAACTTCTCTTTGATCGACTTCCATCCAGCTCGAGTCCCTGAGCTTTTATGAAGTTATTGCAGTTTTAACTTCCTAAAGAAGTTATTGTTTTACCCTCCATGTTTAGCTTGATTTTGGGTTTTTTTCGCTCTATCTTTAGAAGTTCTGGGCGGGGTTATTTCCGCAATAAGCCGAGGTATAACCTTTTTGAGCTTCCATGTTTGTTTTCCAAACAATATGTCGATAGAAAGTTAAATTGCGTTTCTCATGCCAAGTTTGTATTTGCGTTGCATGGTCCGGACCTGATAAACATCTGAACGAACACAAAAAAAAAGTTTTACCCCCTTCTCTGACTCATATTCACTTTTTTTCATCAATAAAATTGATTCAAAATGTCGTTTTGTAAGAAAAAAAATTTTTTAACAACATTTTAGTGATGAAAAATAGGGGAAACAAAGATAAAAATTGACGCCTGCTACTGACAAACTATCTATTAAAATACTAGTTTGAAGAGCTTCCAACGAAAACTTGAAGTAAAAATATAGGTGGGGGAAGTATTAAAGAGGGGAAGTATAAGGGAGGGGAAAGTTTTTTTGTTTTTTCAAAAATTTTTAAGTTTTTTTCTCGAAAAATTTTCCAAGTTTTTTTTCGAAAACTTTTTTTAAGTGTCAAGGTAGAAATAATGGGATTTTTGCCAAAGAGAGGTCCCTCTCGTAAGGCGTGGCAGTATGAAATTTCTCCCTACTAAAATGATATAAGGAGTAATTAATGAAAATTTGGTAAAAATTGGACCAACGGTACTGGACATATCCGCCATTTTTTCGAAATTCAAAAATCGCCCTCGTTAGTTTCTTGTTCACCGACTATAGAAAATTTGGTGAAATTCGGTTGAAAACTGTGGCCGTAAAGTGTTCCGGAAAAAAATGCTACGGCCGGACGGCACCACAGACAAAGATCGGTAAAGATCAATATTCGATTTGACTCTCCGGGGTCTGGAAGAACCTTCTCCAAAAACCCTACGTGGAGGGTATCACAATAACTTCTTTAAGGAAGTTAAAATGATGTTGGTACTACTGGGATCCAAAAGACAGAAAAACATCCATCGGTGGTATTACGAGGGTTATTCTTCCCGGAGATTAAAGGATAAAAGCGATGCTTTTATGGACTCCAATGGGTAATAAATAATCCAAAAAAGGATTTGGAAGCCAAAAATAAAATTAAAACGTCTACTACAAGAGGGGAGAATATAATAGGAAAACTAGACACTTCCTGTATTAAGCCTGACCCCAATACTCCATTTACCTGACTATTTTTTACAAGTTACATATTTTCATGTCTAAAATAAAGTGTTCCGGAAAAAAATAGTACGGCCGGCCGGAACCACAGACAAACAACAATTTGACACCCCGGGTCTGGAAGACCCCAAAAACCCGACGTGGAGGGTAAAACAATAACTTCTCTAAGGAAGTTAAAAATGGCAAACTCGAACGAACGAAACTTATATAAATTTAAAAAAATAAAATAATTAAGAAAATACCAACATAATAAGAAATGCCTGAAGGTCTTCTTCTGTGAGAGGAAAGGATGTTGAACTCGTTTTGTAAAGAAATCATTGCCGAAAGAGTTCAACAAACTTAAAACTTTATAGGAACTACTTTTCAATATTTTAACTAAAAATAAATAAACTTAAAGAAAAATAAAGTTAAAATGAGAGAATTTAATGAAGACGGGTCTTTTTGAGGTCTTCGCCAACACTGTCTTTCGAAGTTCGCCAACACTGTCAAATCAAGAAAATACGCCATTATCCTGTTATCAATTTTATTTACATTTCAGCCCTTCTAAATGTGAAATGTAACGAAAAATGGCGGAAAAAGAACCCCAAAAGTTAGGATAAAGGAGAGGGGGTTGGGATTCTCCGGTAGAGGAAGAAAATATACAGGGTGAACAATGCGGGGGTGGACGCCATCTTGCTTTTCGATGAGGGGTGAGGGGAACGCATCCTAAACATGGACCGCCAGACCTAATAGAAAATTTATTTTATATTTTTTAAATCCACCTTCAATTTTTTTTTCTTCAAAAAGAAAAGAAGAAATTGAACTTATGAGAATGCAAATTGTAAATCCAAGGACGTTGGAGGCTCTTGCATTCCTCGTTCACGTGTAAATGACGTCATAAGTGTTTAATTGACGGCGATTTGGAAATTTAAAAAAAATTGTCTGTGATTTCAAAAGATAGTTTTTAGTCTTCGCTGTTACGACATTCCCATGCGTAGATAGGGGTAAAAAAAGGGATGAGGGGTAAAAAACTGGGGCAGCTGCTTTTGGTTACGTAACCATTTTTCTTTCAAGGACGCTACGGACGGCGGAAGTCGGCTAAACTTTGTGAATTTCCACCTTTAGAAAACGGCGGGTCGATACTTTTTGTTTTTTTCGGAAAAAGAAAGAATATGAGGACGAGAAGGGGAAATAGCTTTGAAAAGATGCCAACTGGATCAGACAGAAAGTCGTTTTGCCAATTTTTAATTCGAGCCCGTAAATTTTAGGTACCTTTGAGCGAGAAAATAGCTACCTAATTTATACGTTTAATCATTTTGAAGAAAAAAAATCACAATTTTTTAATTTTTTTTTTACATTTACAAGCAACATAGTTACGCATAAATCTCTTAGAAACGTTTTTCAACGGCTTCCTTTATTTAAGGAAGTTTAAAATTAGAATTTTGTATTTTAATCGATGCAAATGCACCTTTAGTAGGTCGAACGGAAATCGTCCATGTGCCCCGCCGAGTCGAATCGCCATTTTGGAATTAAAGATTTTTCCATCCGAGAAAACGAGGTGAATTTCGGATGAACTTTTTGTTTGAGAAACGATAAAAAGATGACGTGGTTTATTATGGGGAAAAGAATTTACAATCTTCTACTGAAGAGAAGAAGTTTAATCGTGTAAAATTGAGAAGAAAAGTAGACTTTTTAAAGTTTTTCCTCGGTTTTTTGGCCCTGAAACCCGGATTTTGGGGTGTTTTTTTGGCATATAAAACCGGGTTCAGTAAAATTTTTTGGCGTTTTACTTGCTTTTTTTGTTTGCTTCTTTATTTTATTGGTGTTGGTAGAAATCCGGCTTTATAATAGCATTGTTCCAACCGTTTGAAACTCCTGTAGCATGCGCAAAGGATTTGGACGTCATATATGACGTCGTTCTAATAGTTTAATCGTCAAATCTGAAGTCATCTGACGTCAAATTTGACGTACAAATCCTTCTACGCATGCTCCAAGAGTTTCAGATCAGTTTCAAACTGCGGTCGGATCAATGCTAGCGTTTTTCTCGAAAACTCGTGTGGGAAAAGGTACTAAGAAAAGCATGAAAAATGTAATAAAAAAATTATAAACTTCCTCGCCGTTTCAGAAAAAAAGAAAATGACGAAGAAATACCATTTTTTACCGGATTTTCGGGAGTTTTCTTCGATTTTACTGCGGGAAACCAAATTTTTTCCTGTTTTTGGCAGATTGATTTCCTTTTTGCAGATTTTTTTTGGCTTAACCAACGTTTTTTGACCAAAAAACGCCATTTTTATAGGATTTTCGAGGTTTTTTCGGCAGGTTTTTCCACGGAGGAACGCTCTTCCACATTATTTCGTAACGTTTTCCTTGGTTTTTTTACATGTTTTTGGCTTAACCAACGTTTTTGACCGAGAAACGCCATTTTTACAGGATTTTCGAGTTTTTTCGGCAGGTTTTTCACGAGGAACTCTCTTCCACATTATTTCGTAACGTTTTCTTGGTTTTTTTCGACTGGACCCCCCCCCCCCCCCCAATGGTAAGTGTTTCAGTTTAAAATTTTGCTAGAACTGGGAAATGCCACAGAAAATGCCACAATGACCCAAAAGTATCCCTGGCAAGAATCGTTTTATGTCTCAGAAAACCGTTTTCTTCATGAACCCTTTGACTCCTCAACGGCTTTTAATTTATTGGGTTAACTGGTCAGCAGATGCTGGGCCTAAGCGATTATAACTTGCGGGTTTTTTTTTCCTCTCTCGGCAAGACATACGTTAGGCCCGGGTGACCAACATTTGGTCAATCACGGCAGCATTTGGTCATCGCCTCCCAGGTGCCACCCATTATCCACGAGCATCACGAAATTAACTTTTTAATCAAAATCAATTATTTAACGGTACCATTAAAAAAACCAGCTTCGTATAACAGAATTGACTTATCTAATATAAAATCACTGAGACAATATTTATTTGAGGTATAAATTTCTGTTGCAACAATGAGGACGTTTTACATCGTACAAGGTCTAAATGAACCCTCCTTTATTTGTATCAAGGCCATAAAACTTCCTGCTATTTCATTCTACAAAACTCGAATGAGAGGCAGAGAGAAAAAAAATGTAACCGTAAATTTTTATATACTACGGTTCTTTTATATCTTTTTAATTGTAATTTCCAATGAATAACAATGGAGAATGAGTCACGCCTTTTTCTGAGTACTTCATCTCGATGGGCGAAAAAAAAAGCTCTTACTAGCTTTCCAACCGCAGTTTGAAACTCCTGGAGCATGCGCAGAAGGATTTGGACGTCAAATTTGTCGTCGTCAAATCGTTTTTCCGTCAAATCTGAAGTCATCTGACGTCAAATTAGACGTGCAAATCCTTCTGCGCATGCTTCAGGAGTCCAAATTAAAATTCGTGGCTTTTGTAAGCTGAGAATTTATGATTTCAATGTGAAAGAAAAAGCTCAAAATCAAGATAAAATCGATGATGGAATTTCAAGAATCCAGCTTACCCGAAATTTATATCACAATAAGAAAATGGATTAAAATTCTATTTTTAATTTTACTTCAGGGATTAACGTTTTTTAAAAAATATCTCATGATCTAAACGCGCGATGAAATTATAAACCACCAGATTACATCGTTGAAAAATGCGCATTTCGCATTATTCGTTGACCTAGGTTAGTCTTCATATTTCAAGATAGCAAAAAAAGAAGAAAATTTCGCACAGTATTATGTAAAAATACCGGTGGTGCGATCTTGTGGTGGAGTATCAAGTTATTTTTAGCGTTCTTGAAAGCAAATGCCATCTAGGAGAAACGAAAAGAGATAGATTTACATTGATCGTAGTGAAGGAAGTTATTGCGATACCCACGAGAGTTTCTTCCGGCGTTAGAGGCACTGGCGTAGCTACACTGGCGGCCATAATTCGATACATACTCATTTTGGATTTCTCAAAAGAAAGTTAATGTTATACCCTGGAAAGAGAGTTTTTGAAAATGGGCCTTTCGAATCCTTTTTACATCTATCGCCATCACTACTACCTACTTCATTCTTCCAATTCTATGCAGTTTTCAATGGATTTTCGCCAAATCTTAAAGGATGATGATGATGAAAAAGCGATAGATTTAACCAATGAGCAAGACGCCTTCTTTCTATTGGCTAATCTGTTCTTATACTTGTTACCTACTTCATTCTTCCAATTTTACGCAGTTTTCAATGGATTTTCGCCAAATCTTAAAGGATGATGATGATGAAAAAGAGATAGATTTAACCAATGACCAAGAGGCCTTCTTCCTATTGGCTACTCTGTTCTTATACTTGTTACCTACTTCATTCTTCCAATTTTACGCAGTTTTCAATGGATTTTCACCAAATCTTAAAGGATGATGATGATGAAAAAGCGATAGATTTAACCAATGAGCAAGAGGCCTTCTTCCTATTGGCTAATCTGTTCTTATACTTGCTACCTACTTCATTCTTCCAATTTCACGCAGTTTTCAATGAATTTTCGCCAAATCTTAAAGGATGATGATGATGAAAAAGAGATACATAGATTTAACCAATGAGCAAGAGGCCTTCTTCCTATTGGCTAATCTGTTCTTATACTTGCTACCTACTTCATTCTTCTAATTTCACGCAGTTTTCAATGAATTTTCGCCAAATCTTACAGGATGATGATGATGATGAAAAGAGATAGATTTAACCAATGACCAAGAGGCCTTCTTACTATTGGCTAATCTGTTCTTATACTTGCTACCTACTTCATTCTTCCAATTTCACGCAGTTTTCAATGAATTTTCGCCAAATCTTAAAGGATGATGATGATGAAAAAGAGATACATAGATTTAACCAATGAGCAAGAGGCCTTCTTACTATTGGCTAATCTGTTCTTATACTTGCTACCTACTTCATTCTTCCAATTTCACGCAGTTTTCAATGAATTTTCGCCAAATCTTAAAGGATGATGATGATGAAAAAGAGATACATAGATTTAACCAATGAGCAAGAGGCCTTCTTCCTATTGGCTAATCTGTTCTTATACTTGCTACCTACTTCATTCTTCTAATTTCACGCAGTTTTCAATGAATTTTCGCCAAATCTTAAAGGATGATGATGATGAAAAAGAGATACATAGATTTAACCAATGAGCAAGAGGCCTTCTTCCTATTGGCTAATCTGTTCTTATACTTGCTACCTACTTCATTCTTCTAATTTCACGCAGTTTTCAATGAATTTTCGCCAAATCTTAAAGGATGATGATGATGATGAAAAAGAGATAGATTTAACCAATGACCAAGAGGCCTTCTTACAATTGGCTAATCTGTTCTTATACTTGCTACCTACTTCATTCTTCCAATTTCACGCAGTTTTCAATGAATTTTCACCAAATCTTAAATTATGATGATGAAAAAGAGATTAGATTTAACCAATGAGCAAGAGGCCTTCTTCCTATTGGCTAATCTGTTCTTATACTTGTTAGCTTCATGGCAATCTTAGAGGAATTTTTATATTTTCTTCCCCACACAACTTACCTTAAATGGCGAAACCAAATTTTGGCGAAGGAAAAAATAGGAAAGAGTTGGCACTACTGATTTGTGCCTTAAACAAAAAAAGAATTTTTCATTATATTTATTGATTAAACAGCTTATAATACTGATTTACATAAAATAAATAGCACAGCTTTTCCATAAGAAATTCACCATTCAGTTATTACAAAACGCGAACGATTGTTCCCTTTCTATGCTTTTGTTCATATTTCCGATAGAAAAAAAAGAAAAAAAAATATTGTCATCAAGGGAACCATTTATTGTTGGATATGTTAAACAACCGACATTCCATTTATACACAAGCAAATAAAAATGAAAAAAATATAAACTATTTAACAACGCTAATCTAAATTATTGAAAAGCTTTTAAAAATAATCATTTGTTTTTTATAATAACAATGTTTAAAAATAAAATCTAATTTTAGCGTCAAAAATTGGGTGATTAGAAAGAGGGGCACTCAAGGGGGAGCGAATCCAAAGCCAAAACTGCGTAAAAAATATTTTAGGCCAACACTTTCTATATTTTTGGGCAGTGACTTTTTTGTAATAAGTAATAAAATCAATTGTGCGAGGCAGACTAAACCTCTTCTATCACTTAAAAAGGGCTGAGGTCAATCATAAAAAAATGTTTCAAATGCTTATATCTCCTGAATGGCTCCTCTTACGCTAAAAATGAATAAAACGTATTTTACATAGAATTTAATTTCCTACAATTTTGTTTTATCCATTTTTTGCCTTAGACCAGCCGTTAAAAAGTTATAGGCAAATAACTAAAAAAAAGGCAAGGAAATAAATTCCGATTCATTTTCGCCTAAAAAAAGCCGGAGATTTTGTTTTTTCTCGAAAAAAAGCGCAAATTGTTGTGCGAGGCGGACTAAACCTCTTTATCACATAATTCAGGACTAGGACTAATAAAAAAAAAAGTTCAAAAAAATAAAATGAGGGGTCATAAAAGCACTTTTTGATGTTATTATTCTAGTTGGCTAATAATAATAATAGTTTAGCAGACCATGGCTTCGGAAATGGGATTTTCGGTTATGTTGATCTGAAGATTCGGAGCGCTGCGGACGCTCTCGTTCGAATTAGAAACTTTTAAAACGTAACCTAAAATATAAATATATTTTAACAATAAATTCATTTAATAAACAAATGAAGCGAAAAGCGTCCATGCATGAAGTGAAAAAAAATTAATTTATCTGGTTAGTTACAAACAAGAAAAAGCAGTTTAGGAGGGTTAGTCAAAAACATAAATTGAAAAAATTATGGAAAACATTATAAAAAATTTGAGCCCAAAAGGGGGCTTCCATCATATAATTGTTCCAACCACAGTTTGAAACTCATGGAGCATGTGCAGAAGGATTTGCATGGCAAATTTGACTTCAGGTGACTTCAGATTTGACGGACAGATTTGAACGACGTCAAATATGACGTCCAAATCCTTCTGTGCATGCTCCAAGTTTCAAACTGTGGTTGGAACAAAGCTAATAATGGATTCCATTTAAAAAATAGGATTTTTGCAAATAAAAAAAATGACTTACAGAAGCAAAAAGCGTATTTTTGATGATGATGTCTGCATGTCTACATAAAAAATATGTATAAAACTATGCTGATTTACCTTCCAGAGAAGTAGAAGTCGTGATCCTTTTACGACCGACCCTTACCGCTGAAAAAAAAGATTAAAAGAAACATTTTTAAAAATTTTATAACCAAATTATTTAAAAGCACACAAATTTTATGAATCATGCTTCTAATCTATACCAAGCCCTTAAAAAAATAAAGCTACCAAAAAAAAAATTGTAAAATTTTAGCCAAATTATGTGCAGTTTACGAAAAACCCACGAAACTTGAAAGGAAAAAAAGGTCCTTTTAAGTAAGGTGATGAAAGGTCTATTATATGGCCAAACGTTAGAGAAGGCATCGAAAATTTAGAGCTTTTTCGAAAAATTAAGAATTTTTATATGAATTAAATGCTTTCTGATGATGTTGAGTTTTATCCTAGTTAAATAATATCACGATGGTGGGATAGTTTATAGATGCCAACGCCTTCTAGATTTATCCATGGATAAAATAAATCTAGGAGGCCTTGGCATCCATAAACTAACCCACCATCGTAAATGCTTTCTCTATTTTTCTTTCAAATGGCCAGGTGCTTTATAAAAACAATTTTAACCTTCTCTTTGCATGAAACATGAAAGAACATGCGACGTGTGAAGAATACATACCGGGTGCATGTCTCGGCCATGGAAAGGATGTAACACAAAGCAAAATGTGTCAGTGGACCTTTTAGGACTACGAAGCTTCATTTTTTTAATGGGATTTTTTAAAACCACAAAAACACCCCCAAAACTACCTCAAAAGCTGAAAACACCTTTTCAAAAAAATGCAAAAAGCAAAAATTTTTTCCAACATTTATTTTTGCGTAAATTTACAATAATATGCAACAAGTCCTTATAAGCCTGTTTTTTTAAAATCAACATTATTATAAACATGCTGTTAAATACAAATTTAAGCATCTTTATAACATTTCAAGTGCAAAAAAATGTTTTGTAAAGGTTAACAATTTTATGGGAAGATTTTATAGTTCCTACTTGAAAGGTCAATAACAAAAATGTGGTTTTTATGTTCATTGAAAAAAGTTTTCCTCAAAAGGCGATCGTTTAAAGAGAAGTAATGAAACTGGGAGAAATTTGGTCCCTGGGGCCAAAATAAAAAATCACAATTTTCAATTTTATTGTCGAACTTAAAAAAATGTGAGCAATTAGGCCACCAAACTAAATTTTTCATAATAAAACTCACACAACAGTTTTTTTTTCAGGCTGAATCTAACCAAACCGTGGCTAAACTACTGCCCCTCCCCCTCCAAAAACTATACCTAAAATTTGGGGATTACTAGGGTGATTTGGAAAAATGGTTCATTTATAATCTTTTAATAAGTGAATTTTTTAACCCTTTCGAGGCCGCGCCTGACGGCGGATTCTCTGCGCCACTGGCGCAGCACTACAGCGTCCGCTCTTCCCCTCACTTCTCCCGACCGCTCCCAGCGCCCAGCAAAGGACAGAAAGCGACGAGTGATGCGATCATCACTTAGTTCATTTTCCGCAACAGATGGCCAGTTTTTGCATGTTGCTAGCGACACGGGAAGCGAAGGTATTAAATTTTAGGGAGGCTTCCCGCTGGCGCCACTGGGCAACTACGCCTGCGGTCTCGAAAGGGTTAAGTCCACTAGATAAAAGATCAAAAACCTATTTCCGGGACTAAAATCAAAACTCTGCCAACACTTTTTATTAAAAACTAATTATCTAAACAATATCCTACACAAAAACTACCGATATAAATAATAACCAAATGTTCTATACAGCAAACTGTTGAGCGACGTTAATTTTTATCCTATAGAAGAAAAAAAAAATGGATTATTATGCGAAACAAGCTTGCTATGATACATGCTAAGCGACTGTATGTGTGAATTAAATTATGATCAATGATTCTACTTTTCCATCCCCCCATGAAGCATAACTAATTTGACTAAAATTTTAATTGTTTATAATGTTCATGTTTAATAAAGCAGCCTAAAGCCTATTTTTCGTCCCTTAAAACCTTAGATAATGAACATTATAAACTAGAGGGCTTGGTTAGTTTCATTTTAGGCTCCCTTTATGAAGATTTAGGTTTTTAGTGTTTTATATACATTTCAGTTTTTATGTGGAAACTAAAATAGCAAACAGTTAGCACTTACCATATCCAAGACCCTGGAGGAATAAACGAAGAGCTTCGCTTATTTTATTTGGTTGTTCTTCCAAAACCATTCCGCAATCAGAAATCTATTAAAAAAAATAAGAAAGAATTTGTTTAAATTATTATTTTTTACCTTCATCCATGAGGAGTTGGTTGGGTCGAGGCGAGAGTTGAGAGTAACGGTGTCGTCTACGTGAGGGCTCAAAGCGCCGGTGATGTTCATAACAGGCATTGTAAGCGTCAAAGATTCTTTGTTGTTTGGGTCCAAATTACGAGTCATATTTAAATCGTTCCTTCTTATGTAGACATCGATGAATTGGGCGAGATTTCCAGGTTGGACGCACCTTTCGAAGTAACTTCGGTAGACCTGGACCAAATCGTGGTTCCTCTCTTCGGTCCCCTGTCGGCGTAAAATTAACATCTTGCTTTCTAAAATAACTTCAAAGGTTAAAAAACAAGGTTTTCTTAATTTAAACACTTCAGAAGTGTTTTTACCGCCACCTTGTAATTTGAACCATTTGAAATTTAATTACCCGCCCGAAATGGTGCCACATGAGATAATCCAAAACGCCTTGAGTCATTCCTTTGGATTTGAGGTAGCGAGCGTTGAGTTTTTGATATCCCCATTCAATCCAGCCAGCTTGCGTTGAGACTACGTTGATAAGACAAAGAGCTTCAACGCGATCTGGATGGGCTAAAGCGAATCTAGCCAGGATATTCCCTCCAGCTCCACTCCCAAGCCGATTATGCTTTTCAAACCAAAATGGCTCAAAACATAATTCACCTGAGCAGCAAGTTCGTCCATCGTTGGATATTCATAACTATTAAACAATAATTTTTTTTGTTATATTTTTTAAGTTACCCTTCTGGAAGAGGTGCCGCTCCTTCTTCTTGACCAGGAGCATTGACATGATAAACGCAAAAATTTTCAAGAAGCTGTCTCATGTCTGAATAGTTGAAAAACGCTTGGAAATTTGATACATCTACAAATACGATAAGATTTGTTTAGAAACATTATAAAATCTTACAGTTAAGGCCTAAATCGTGATAGGTAAGAATTGCCGGTTTACTGCGGTTTCCCTGAATCGCCACAAGAAGTTGACCTCTGTCCGTCTGCACTTTGACTTCTTCGATGCTCGGATCGTCTCGGCTCAGATTCCTCGACGTCGGCAAATGCATCTGGATGTTTTTGAGCTCGATGTCGTCCATACTGTCGGAAGGCATTCTCCTGAAACCATAAAGATAAAAATGTCATAATTTTATACATTCAGTTGAAAAGGTTATCTTCAAATTTTTACTAAGATCATTTCGACAACGGAAGCACAAAACAACAGGTAAAACATAATTTTTATTTTTAAACATACTTTAATACATTTTTAAATATTGTTTGCACAAAACTATGTCTCTCAAAAGACTCTAAACGACTAAACTGAACACTAATTTGGGCTAATCTAGTCTACTTCCTTGATATTCCACTGTAACTTTAATAATAAAAAAATCATGCAGTTCACCTTAGACGAAGAATCATGCTAATAAAAAAAATTAACACATGTTTGACATGCTTTAACAAAATTAAGTAAAAAAAAAAGGGGGGGGGGGGATTTTTCAAAAATTAATATGCCGCTGAAAAGCTCCTCTCGACAGAAAAAATGCCCAAAAGTAGGAGAAAAAGGCGGTTTCTTGGCTTAAAAACCGAGAAAACAAATTGGTTCAGCCCAAAAACCGAAAAAGATGCACAAAACCCAATATAAAGAGGGGGGGGGGGGAATCTAGTGGTCGAGATTCATAAATCAGAAAGCCGAGAAAAACTACCCGAAATAAAAAAGGCTCATCAACCATAAAGGATATTTTTGGGCAAAAGACCATGTGAATTTGAAGTTTTCCAGATTCTGAAAGTTTTTCTCCGTTTTTTTGCCAAGAAACCCCCCCCCCCCCACAATTTTTGGGTGTGTTTCTTTATTTTTTGGCCTAAAAACTGCTTTTTTCTTAAATTTTTGTGCCCTCTCCGCAATACACACTTTACACTTGATTTTCGGGCGTTTTCCTCGTTTTTTGTGCCCACAAAAATTTTCCGCCTGGCTCTGCTTCGAGGATTCCTCTGGAGCTTAGGATCAGATCCTAAACCTCAGTTTGATGGCCAAATATTTTTTTTTAATGCTAATGAAAAAACAGAGAAAGTACTAGTTTGAAGAGCTTCCACGAAAACTTCCTTAAAGAGAAGGAGTATTATGGAGGGGGAAGTATAACGGAGGGAAAGTTCTGGGGGGGGGGAAGTATAAGAATGAAAGTTCTAGGAGGGGGAAGTATAGGGGTGGGGACGTTCTAGGAGGGGGAAGTATAAGGATGGGGAAGTTCTTGAGAGGGAAGTATAAGGATGGGGACGTTCTAGGAGGGGAAGTATAATTTCAAGCATTTAGCCAATTCCCCCCCCCCCCCCCGAAAAATTTTCCGAGTCATTTTCAATTTTTTCGTCAAAAATTTTTAAGTTTTTTCGAATTTTGTTTTTGTTTTGTGAAAAGTTTGCAGTTTTTTTTTCAACTTTTTTTGTTCCAATTTTTTATTTTTCAAAAATTTTTATAAGTTTTTATGCTGTTAGCGACGACATCTCGTCGAAATTGAATTTGAATTTGTGAAATTTCTGCCAGGCTCTGCTTCGAGGATTCCTCTGGAGCTTAAGATCTTAACCTCAAGTTTGATGGCCAAATAATTTTTTTTTATGCTAATTAACAATAACAGCGAATTTGACATGACATTTTGAGCGCGACCTGCAGTTGAAGGGAGATTATCATATAGACAATACACAGAATGATTTTGACGTTGAAGATAATCCGAAAAGCAAGGGCTCTCTTTAAACTCGAAAGGACAAAAGGATTTTGTAATCTGGTCCAGATTTTTCAAGTGGTGAAAGGCACCCGTATCCCTCTCTGTCCTCCAAAAAACCCTTCCATTTTCCACAATTTAAGCCCCAAAAACCAATAAATTCAGGGAGAAAAACAATTTTTATGGTTATAAATTGTTAAAGGTTTATATTTTTTTGCGGTTTTCAAGCCTGGGTGTAATTTACAAGGTTATTGAAGCGTGAAGGGATTTAATTGAATCAATACCAGGCGGAAAACAACTCGCAAATTTTTACACGGTTTAATCAGCTTCGAATTAACATTTTATGATTTAAAAAACGATAATTTATTGTTCTTTTTTGAGGTAATGCGGCGTTTGGCGGAACGGATCGATTGATGGGGTTTCATTGTTTGAAGAACATAAAAAAGGAATTTTCACTTTATGTAAGAGAGGAGAAAAAAAAGGAAAGTTTGAGGGGGTTTTTAAGAAACATTTGTTTCGGAAAAATCGGAAGTTTGGGTTAACTGAAGGACAGAACTTCCATTAGTCGAGGAAGCGTTCATTAAAGGGCTCGAAGGGATGGGGTTTAATTACTTTGAAAATTGTCGGGGGTGCTGCAGCCGCCTCTGCAGAATGAATTTTCAAGGGTGGAAAAAAAAATCGATGACTCCTCCACCTTCAAAAACGCCCACCTTTAGCTAATAAAGCGTCGAGAAAACCCTAACAAACAAAAAAATGTCAACAATTAAAAACCGCTTTAAAAAGGTTGACGTTTTTAATTAAAGGATAGAAAAGGGACGTTTTAATTATTCACTTAAAGAAAAGATAAACAAATCTAAAAAAGTGAGAATATGTGAGTAAATACGAAGGGGAGTTAAAAAGGGTGAGCGCGTGAGGAAGGTCGATACTGCAGGCGTCCAGCAGTCTGACACACCCTCGATATTTCCTTAAGAAACTTAAAGAAAATTCAGAATAAGAAATAAATCAGTCAAGAACTGAATTATGAAAGGGAGAAAACCGTTCAACATAACGCATTTTACTCTAAATCAATTGAACATAAAAAATCTGCATTTCGACGAAAAGTGTAGTTCACCATAATGCAATTAAACATAAAGCTCTCAAAAGTTCAAAAATTTGGAGTATATTGCATTGCAACATAAAGCGTTTCGCCATAAACGACTTTTTCAATAAATGCAAGTGGACATAAAAAAAATCACCATAAAAGCATCTCTTTAAACTTTTTCCGCCATAAAACGGTTTCTGTCGTGTGGGAATAATACATCTCACCATAAACTAGGGACAGCGAAAGAGCAAGCCTACTTTCGCCGTTTAAAACGCGATTATAAACGACGAAAACCTTAAAACCTCACAGTTCACCATAATGCGTTTCGGCATAATCCAACAACATAAATCTCTCAAAAGTTCAAAAATTTGGAGCATAATGCATGCAACATAAAGCGTTTCGCCATAAACTTTTTCAATAAATGCAAGTCGACATAAAAAAAGTCACCATAACTCTTCTCACCATAAAAGCCTCTCTTTAAACTTGTTTCGCCATAAAACTGTTTCTGTCGTTTGGGCATAATATCTCACCATAACTAGGGACAGCAAAGAGCAAGCCTACTTTCGCCGTTTAAAACGCGATTATGGCGAAACGACAAAAACCTTAAAACTTGACAGTTCGCTTTAATGCAATTCAACATAAAGCATCTCACCATAAGCTAGGAAAGCAAGCAGGCAGCCAATGGGATCAGCTCGCTTAATAATGGGGTTAATTTATTTCCTCTATCGAGGATCAGCTGTTTTATGACACAAGGGTGTTAATTTTTTCCTCTCGCGAGGATGTGGAATTGCATTATGGTGAACTGTCAAGTTTTAAGGTTTTTGTCGTTTCGCCATAATCGCGTTATAAACGCGAAAATAGTCTTGCTCTTTGGCTGTCCCTAGTTTATGGTGAGATACGCCAACGAAAGAAACAGTTTTATGGCGAAACAACAAGTGTTAAATCTCTTCTTTATGGTGAGATGTATTATGTTCAAATGCATTATGGTGAACGTTTTCGACTTTTCTTTATGTTGAGTTGCAGATTTCTTATGGTGAACTCGCGATTTCTACTATTTTATGGACAAATGCATTATGGCGAACGCATTATGTCGACATTATGTTGTACGTCAGGGATGCCTCCACGGTCCATTTTTGTATACTTCATGATACTTTTGTGGCGAAACGCTGAAAATGCTCTGTCTGGTATGAAATCGTGGTAAGACCAATGACCTTCAGCGTGTTTTATTGGATCAGAGAGTTTCCTATGGGTTCCCCATCCGTACGGTATAATTCGCTACCCTCTTTTTCCCAACCAATAAATCTCCCTTATTTACGATTATTATTCGGATGAAAACTTTCAACCCTCCCGGACTCGCGATTTATGAATCGACGATACTCGAGGGCCCGTGTCAAAAACTGTTCCCCGCGTTCATTAAAACAGATGGAATCCACAATTTTCCGAACTGGGAAGATTCATAAATTGAACTTTTCAAACTAATTAGCTAATCGACAGTTTTTTTTGGGGAGGAAGTTGTTGACTATAATCAAATTCAAAGGCTCCCTCAAGACCCGGAATATAAAATGGTTCATAAATATTTTCCATATTAATTTTGCCCTTATTTAAACCAGAGATAAGTCGATATCACCTGGAGCAGATGCGCGAAAGACAAAGAAAAATACAAAATAAAATGTTTACTTCTTCAGACCAGTTTTATCCGGTTGTACATGTCGACGGCCTTCCGTAAAGGAAAAACTCGTTTAAAACCCAACGTTTAAATACAAAAATCAATATTTCATCGAGTTACCAAGTCAATTTCCCAACATAAACCGTTTCAAAATTGAATTTTTGGGCCAGGAAACTGCTGTAAATAAAATTATCCTGTTGGGAAGAAATTTTGACCTTACGAAAAACTAGGGCGAACTAGGTGTCGAATACAAGCTCCCCCGCGGGTTTTATAAGGGGCCTTAAAAGCGGATCCTTTTCAAACAAAACCCTTTTTCCACGCCCTTTCGCTCCAGACAAAAGAAGGGCAAAGCCTCGATATTAAAGGGATTTTCTTCCGTCAAAACTCGTTTTTTTTAGAGATTAACTTCGCATAAGTCGACCCTATCACCTAAACCCAGACTTTTGCAGATAAATGAATAAAGCATTTTGGGAAGAATTAAATAAAAATCTTTTTCACAAAACTAAAAAGTTAGGCCGCCGGGATTAGATCTTAAGACCTTTGAGTTACAGCGCTCTACCAACCGAACAAAAATCAGCTTAGGAGTTCATTTTTTCCTCAACAAAATTCAATTAAAATAACGACCTCAAAAATATGAGTAATCAGAGCAAGAACTATGCACCGCGGTTCGGCCTTGGAGAAGAATCTCAGCAAGGACAACAATTTCAAACTAGTTTTTTCTTTCTACGTCTAATTTTAGTCGACCAAATGAGAGATTACTCTTATTAGACAAATTGCTTTTTTGGCTTTGGGGTGCGGTCAAGGAACAATGAAAGGAAGACAGTTAATTATCAGGAAATTGAAGGTTTTACTGTCTTTTCAAAACGTTTTATCAGTGCAGAAGGGTCCAATAGATAACTTGATAATACTGCAGGGTTTTCACTACCGCCCGATCTATTTTTGATTCGGCTTATCGGTTTGCGTGTTCTGTCGGAATGTACGATATCCAATTCAATTACTAACGATTTTTTTCAAGCCAGATGAGACTTTTTTGTTTAAATGCGCCGGGCGGCGCGACACAGGAAGGGACGCGTGCCGGATGACCATCGCTTCCTGCTTCTAAAAACGAAAAAGTTTAGAATAACCAATTAAGGCTTGATGACTTAAAAAGGCCGATTTCGGTTTTTTCAAACTGAAAAATGGACATTTTTAACTCAAATGTCGATTTTTTTTTGTCGAAAAAAATTAGCAAAACAGATTATTTTTGGGTCAAAAATTTCCTCTAATAACTTCCTTAAAGAAGTTATTGTGATACCCTCCACGTCGGGTTTCTAGGGAAGGGTCTTCCAGACCCCGTAGGATAAATTCGAATATGGATCTACCGATCTCAACTTTGTCTGTGGTGCCGGCCGGCCGTAGCATTTTTTCCGGAAACTTTACGGCCACAGTTTTCATCCGATTTTCACCAAATTTTTACACAAATTTCGAAAAGAATCAAAAAAGCTTTTTTTCACCAAATTTTGGTGTAAAAAAATTGCACTTTTAATTATTATTTATTTTAGTAGGGAGAAATTTCATACTTCTACCCATTACGAGAGGCACATCCGTAGGCAAAAGAGCCCATTATTTCTACCTTGACACTTAAAAAATTTTCGAAAAAGAGAACTGAAAATTTTTCAAAAAAAAAAAAAATTTTTCGAAAAAAAAAAAAAAAAAAAAAAAAAAACTCCCCCTCCTTATACTTCCCCTCCTTTATACTTTCGTTCCTTATACTTCCCCCTCCGTTTTACGTCCGTTATACTTCCCCCTCCTATATTGTTACTTCTCTTTAAGGAAGTTTTCGTTGGAAGCTCTTCAAACCAGTACTTTTTGGTCGTTTTGGCCTTTTGAAGGGCTTTCTGTTAAAAATCGAGGAACCTAAGTCGAGTAAAGAAATGGGGGTAAAACAATTTTTCCTCCCTTTCAAATCTAAATTACAACGACACGAATTTTCCGCTAGATTTTTCACGTCAGAACCAGACTTTTCCCCGATTTAATCTCCAACCTCAATTCTCCATTGGGTAAATACAAGAGACATTTTTTATCTTAGAATGATAAAAATTTATAAAAAAAGAATGTTGCGCATTAGAGAGAAAATTATTGGACTTTGGCAACAGGTGACGCCCTGAAATTTCCATAAAACGACTATTTAAAAACAAAGAGTCTCGTAAAACAAGAAATAGATAATCCTTAAAATTTTTTTTTGGCAGATGCCAGGCGTCAAATGAGCAGAAAAATTCGGACCAGCGGATCCTCCACTTAGCTAAATTGCAATGTTTTTTCGACGCACGTTTCCGTAATTTCATATTCATAATTTCCGACTTTTCGGTCTCCCGGGGAGACACACGAAGCAAAACAAGAGGAAAAGCGAGAACGCCCAAAGTGAAGGACGAAAGGGCGGGGCGGGACGGGAGAAGTAAAATCAATAGCCCCAGAGAGTCCACACGGGCTAAAAGAGAGAGCTATGCCAAATATCTGCCCCTAATTCAGTACCTATTGATCTCTTACCTTTTTTTTACACGTGTTTTATCAAAAATGAAATCCCTAAAATTAATTTTTGGTCCAAAATTTTGGAAAATCCATCACTGAAGTATCCCAGATGTACGATAAAATAAGACGAACACATCGAGAAAAAAATTGAATTACTTACCCAAGGAGAGCAGTTTCCTCTGCTGTCGCGGAAGTTGGCATCTTCCTAAAACCAAAATTTTCTATTTCACACCTCTAAAACTACTTTTACATTATTAAAAAATAAAAAAAAATAGTGTTTTTATTTTAGCACTCTGAGAAAACTTAATTAGGGGAAAACGATTTGCATATTGTCTGGGTCAGCTTTTAGGTCAACAGAAAATTGATTTTTTAAATAACTTTTCTTCCGCTGAAAATTAGCTTCAATGATGAAATTAGGGAAATGGTAGATATAAAATGCCGGTTCTTCACCAGTGGTGGAGGGGGAAGGCCTAGTGGAAGGGGTAGGACTGCACTCGGCAACTAATGACATCGCCTCATTTTCTTCCATTTTAGGCATTTTAAATCTACAAAAGTTTTCTCAGATAATGCTGCGCCATGCACTATCATGCAGCAAATTAAAAAAAAACGATGATTAACCAAAGATACGAAGCTTAGTGCGTAATAAGTGCAGGTGCAACTTACCTCTAAAATAAAAACTTCCAGCAATGAAATAAAAATAAAAATAAAATTGAATGGATTTTACCTTGAGACGATAACTGCTGCTTGTTCTTTCCCTATAAGCGGTTCTGACTGTTTTTGGTTGTTGGTGAAGCTAAATGCTTTCTTGACGCTCTCAATAACATTAAATTTAGTCTCGTTGTTGACCGTGGTCGTCTTGTACACGTCGCCTGTTAGCGACCTGTAGGAGGCTCCTAAGCCCCCCGGCATCTTTTATGAACAACAAAAAATAAATAAAAAACGAAAGAAAAAAAAATGAAAAAAATAAAATTTTTGATTTGGGATCGAACGATGCTCTGCCATGCATAAAAAAACGAGCAAAAATCATGCCGATGCCAATTTTTTTAAACATAAATATTCATTCCTTTATAACTAAACTTCCTTTATCCTATTTATTCCCTAATAGTGTAAAATCAGAAGAAAAAATATGGATGTACAGGTATTCCGCATAAGGGAAAAAGTTTGGGGGTGGAGTTTTGAAAAAAAGCGGCAACTAATGACGTCATCAGAGTTTCCTCCCTTCTTCAGCCCGCCAATCTTTTAGTATTAAATTAATTAAAAATAATGTGCTTATTAATTAAAACCAGTTCAGTTCCCTAGTTTGCTTCTTAGAACCTACTTTTTAAAGAAGACTTTTCCCCAAAAGCGGGACATTTGGCCGTCACCTACTGAGGACACGGGACACAACCCTCAAAAGCGGGACTGTCCCGCCAAAATAGGAGGTAAAACATATTGCAAGTGCAGAAAACCGTATATTATTAAAAAGTAGTAGAAAAAGCGAATTTTATCGGTTTTTTTTGGGGGGGGGGGGGGAAAAAGTACTCAAGAAGCCTTCCGGCAAAAAAGGTTCATGAGGTCATCCGAATTTCGGACATCCTATCTAATCTGCCAAATTTTTTTTTCCTCATTTTCTCTGAAGGAAAAAAATCTTTGAATTTTACCTGTGGGCCGTAAAATTTTTTGTGAGAAAACAAATTAACTGGGTACACGAAATTTTTCCTGTACAAATTTACCTAAAAATTGAACAATAAACATAAAATTAAATATTATTGTTTAAAAACTTAATTGTTTATTTATTTTATAAAATAAAGAACAATGGAAATGCCCTTGAATATCCCCATGACAAAGATAGAAATTGATCAATAATATTTCCAGGGACATTAATAAAAAAAAAACTTCACCCTGTATATGCGGAACACCCTGTATATCATATATGACAGCTTTTATTTTATAAAAAAGGGCGTAGTCCCAAATCAAAAAATAGGTGTTTTTGGCTGTGAAGTGTTTTTTGAATTTAATAATTAAAAACAAATAAAAGAAGCATTTTTTGGCAATATTGTTTGTTTTTAAAAAATAAAAACATGCAGAAAAAAAGAGGTTTGAATTAGGCAAACACTAAAAAACAGCTAAAAACTACCCTGAAAAAACTCGATAGTTAGGAGACTTACCTTTCTTAGTCGCACGCGTCAAAATTTTTACAGGAAATTCTCAAATAAAAATAAACAATCAATTTTTAAACGAAAAGCCTCGTTTTATTATGTAACTTTCGCTTTTAAGTTTGATTTCGAAAATATAGGTCTCAAAACTCGGACAAGGCTTCACTCTGACCACTGAAAAATTATAAACTCCCGTTTTTTTCTACACCACCCACCCTTTCAGAACTGACAGTGTAGCCAACTTAAATAGACTACCCGACAAATATGTCGGGAAACTTAAAGATCTATATAAACTTCAAGATCTATATTTTTATCATTTAAATGTAATTTTAAAACGTAGTTTCAACCTATTTAATTCTAAATTTCTTTTTTTATTAAAGAATATCCCAGAAATCTAAATGGCAGTGACGTGTTTGCCGCTTTCTAGAGGGCACGTTTAAAATATAGATATATCAGTTTAGCCAATTTAATTAGTCAGTATTGAATATTTTTATTTAATATTTATCTAATTTTTAGGTTTTTATTGTAAATAATGGTAGTCGTTTGGTATTTTTAGGAGATCTAAAAATACTTCTTGTAAAGCATTTAGCGCGTTCTATGGGTGAACTCAGAAATCATCAGAAGTCTCGATTGCTCTAAAGTTCTATATTTTAAATACACTTATAACTAATATAACTAAATATATTTTAAAAACAAATTATGGTATATGTACTTTTAGGTAACACTGGTTGAGGATCTTTTTGGTAGTTGGTAAAACTGGAGAGTCCACTGTCCTGATTCAACAAGTTGAGGCAGTTTCGTTGATTATGTAAGTAGTTTTTTAATTATTGGGGATGTTACTTCCATTTTTTCTTTATAAAAGAAACTTTTGAACAACTATAAATGCTTTTTTAGTTGTGCTTTTATCAAAATCCAATCAACAACTATAAATTGCCAATTGGTCGATTTCTGACTAAACTTTTGCGGTACCTGAACTAGTTTTCTTTGTTTTACCAGGCGTCTAACGTTTTTTAAAAATGACTTAATTAATATGATGTTTAAGAAGTTTAGATTTAAAGAAGTACCTATCTTTAAGGAAACAAAAGCATAAAAAGATTATGCCTACCAAAGCTACCGATACTTTGGTTGCTTTCATATCCAATAGATCGTGCTGAAGTCGAAGTAGCCAAGCTAAAATTCACAGCAATCTAAGATGTTTATTATACCAGAAGATAGGATTAAAAGTACTAGTTTGAAGAGCTTCCATCAAAAACTTCCTTAAAGATAAGGAAAAATATAGGAGGGGGAAGTATTAAGGAGGGGGAAGAAAGTGTGTTTGAAGAGCTTCCAACAGAAAAAAATAGGAGGGGGAAGTATAACGGAGGAGATGTTTAGGGAGGGGAAGTATCAAGGTAGAAATAATGGTCTTTGTGTGCCCAAAAAAAGGGTCTTTGGCCGAAAGCCTAGAAAAAAATACCAAAATATTGTGTATACACGCACTAAAATCGGTAAAACTGTATTTATCTTCATTTCTTGATAGTACCGTCTCGGGTGGCTCCAGACAAGTATTTCTTGTTATCTTCTTTTGAAGTGGGTGTATTCTAAAGTATGGCAAAACCTTCGAATAACAATGGTTGCGGTGCAACCGACTTTCTCCATTAAACCTGAGGAATCTTTTATTCCTATCACGTTATATCATCTATGAATCGTGGTGGAAACATAAAGGTGGGTTACGTGCTCACCGCGTTTTCATTATGCTAAACTTTTATTAACTTAGAAAACTTCAAAGAAAGTATTGGCAGACCCGAAATCTCCTGAACTACTGGACCGATTTCGAACGTTTCTCGAATTTATGCGGAAGCAGTTTAGGAAAGCGGAATGTGAGGAAGGTGGTTTATATTCTAATGCGGGATCATAAGTCACATTAGGAAGGGCTATGAAAAGAGGAAAGAGGACGAACAAGATTATGGTTATACGCGGACGTGTAATGTCTCTATTTAGAGATGAAGTAGCCCTCAAAGCACCTCTTTCCCTCTTCCCAAATATAGCCATAAATAAGATGACTTTTAAAAAATATATTACGTCCCTTCTCAACTTTCTTCGACCAGGAAATTTTTTTATATTTTAATTTGGCTCTGTTACGACGTTTTTTGAGGTGAAATGTACATCAGGCCAGATTTGGGAGAAGTATTACGATATTTTTTTTTTAAACCTAGGTACTCTGGGAAAATGGAAAATTTTTCAATTCAAACATCCTCGCGAGAGGAAAAAAATTACCCCCTTGTGTCATAAAACAGCTGATCCCATTGGCTGCCGCTTGCTTTTTCAAGTTTATGGTGAGATGCTTTGTATTGAATTTGTCGTTTCACCATAATCGCGTTAGAATATGTCCAAACGACGGAAACAGTTTTATGGCGAAACAACAAGTTTAAAGAGAGGCTTTTATGGTGAGAAGCGTTATGGTGACTTGAACTTATTTTATGTTGACATGCATTTTTTGAAGTCGTTTATGGCGAAACGCTTTATGTTGAAATGCATTGCGCTCAATAAAACTGTCCTAAAACTGTTTCTGTCGTTTGCGCATAATACATCTCACCATAAACTAGGGACAGCGAAAGAGCAAGCCTATTTTCACCGTTTAAAACGCGATTATGGCGAAACGACAAAAACTTAAAACTTGACAGTTCACCATAATGCAATTCGCACATCCTCGCGAGAGAAAAAAAATTAACATCTAGGGGAAATTTTTGGGGGATAACAACCACTGGTAAATTTAAATTGGAAAAAATTAACACCCTTGTGTCATAAAACGAGCTGATACCATTGGCTGCCTGCTTGCTTTTCCTAGCTTATAGTGAGATCCTTTATGTTGAATTGCATTATAGCGAACTGTCAAGTTTTAAGGCTTTATCGTTTCGCCATAATCGCGTTTTACACGGCGAAAGTAGGCTTGCTCTTTCGCTGTCCCTAGTTTATGGTGAGATGTATTATTCCCAAACGACAGAAACCGTTTTATGGCGGAAAAAGTTTAAAGAGACTTTTATGGTGAGAAGCGTTATGGTGATTTTTTTGTGTCGACTTGCATCTTTTGAAAAAGCCCTTTATGGCGAAACGCTTTATGTTGAAATTCATTACTCAAAATTTTGAGCTTTCGAGAGCTTCATGTTCATTTGAGGCGCTCCGAATACGAAGGGCGAACTCGACATCGGACAAATTTTTTTTTTTCCATTTTCAGATTCTAGACCTTTTGAAGAATACACCAATGTAATTTTTATATTGAGTTTCCCCTTTTTTCCCCTTTAAAATACGTAAATACCGAAAGCTCTACTCTCAACCTTTTTTATTTAATTTTTTTTTTCTTTTCGAGATTTGGTGATTTTTAAAAAACCCTTTTCTCTATGATTCTATGATGATTCTAAAATCTCGCCACGAAAATTCCAGAGAGTGACTTTCTGTCGAGTTCGCCCTTAACAGAAAACTTTAAAATGCGAATACATATCTCGAAACTACGTTTTGTCGAGTTCGCCCTTCGTATTCGGAGCGCCTCATTTGAATTATGCCGAAACGCATTATGGTGAACTACAGATTTTTTATGTCGAAATGCAGATTTTTTATGTTCAACTGCTTTAGAGTGAAATGCGTTATGTTGCATTCCCGTTTCGTGATGTATTTGGATTGGGTGTAAAATGGAGTAGGAAGCTAAGATTTTTCCTTTTAGTTTTTAGAAATTTTATAAACATTGATGAGACTTTTTTTCGGGTTCCCAGGAGAATTCTATATACAAAACAAGGTGAGGATCAATGAATACAAAATATCGGTTTAATTAAGGGAAATATGAAAAGGGATCAGAATGCCAAGTAGCAAACAAGTAAGGCGAGGGTGTGGGGGGTAGGAGTCTTAAATGAAACTCCTGGAAACAACCACAAAGACCTTAATTCTAATTACCTTATGCTAGCCCGAACTTTGAGCCTTCTCATCTCTTTCAACAAGTATTTTGAAATTTAATCGATAATTATAATTAAGTTCGGCCCAATCTCCTTAACGAAAATCGTCGGTTTCTCGGAGAAATTTTCGGGTCAACTGTTGCTATCTACGTGACTCGGATGTCCCTCAAGGGCATTTAACTCCATTCCCTTAACGGAGATCCAAGTTGCACTTTTAACGTCGTAAATCTCCAAAGAGTTTCTAAGGGTGGGGGGGTCGAAGGGCGGGGAAGGGCTCCATAAGTAAGTTTACTAGACGTCCGGAGGCGGTAAAACTTGTCCCAAGCGGACTTTATTGTTCAGACACAGCTACAGAATTTTTTTCCCTAAAAAATATTTAAAAAACTACAAAAAAATATATTTCCTATTTCCTCCCCCTTGCAAAAGAGGGATAGGCGAAAAAAAAAAAAAGAAACCAATGCATTTATAATAGATCATTTTCAATTCTAATGGAATTTCAAACCCATTAATGCTTTTAAAAACACTCTTCCGCCTTTCTATCGTTTTTTAAGAAAAAAATTTTGATTACAGCATAAAGCACATTCATCACGTTTTCAAAATAAAAGGGCATTAAAATGATGTTTACCCCGCTAAATCTGTTGAATCTCTATTTTTCCGACCCCCAAAAAATATATTTTACTATGCAGGTTTAGCCAACCCAGTTGGAAAAAGAGTGATTTTAGGGGAACAGGGGGTTTGTGGATTATTAAAATTTGACTTTTTAGAAATGTGACCTTGAAAAATATACAGCCATTCGCTGTTTCTCCGGATGGTGCCACTGTGAGGGTATTATAGCCTAGGACGCCCTAACCTTAAAAATTCATGTTTTTCAATATGTTTAAAGCTATTAGTTTTGTTCCAACCGCAGTTTGAAACTGGTTTGAAACTCCTGGAGCATGCGCAGAAGGACTTTGACGTCGTTCGAATCATTTGTCCGTCAAATCTGAAGTTCAAACCCTTCTGCAATAGTTTCAAACCAGTTTCATACTGCGGTTGGAACAAAGTGAATAAATAAATGAATAAATGATCCGATCGAGTCCGTCCTAGGCTCATTTTTAAGGCAATAAGACGTTTCCTTTGTTTTTTTATGCGCACTTTTTGGAAAGCGGATATTCAGCTCAGTCAGCATTAAAATGAGGTATCTGGGAGGTACATATTCCTTAAATAAAATAGTAAATTTTGAAAGAGGATTCAATTATTCAATGGATAGAAAAAGCCACAGCAGCGCCTACGTAAAAGGCGACGTTTCCTCCCTGCTAAAATGAATCTGCCATCGGTCATTCGTTTAATTAGAAAGCTCCCATCATTCATATTTCCAAAATATAAACTTTAATGAAGACTCACACATTTGTGATTTCCGTTTCGACCGGCTTTAAAATCACGGTGATCGATTTTGGCGTCCCCTTCGACGCATTTCTGTCGATTTCGTCGACCAGTCCCGAAATAGACGGCACAGACGGATTCTTTTGGACCACTGTAAAAAAAAGTTTTTTTCATTTTTAAGAAATTTTTTTGGCTCAACTTACTGATGTGCGATCGAAGGCCGGAATAGACTGATCGTACTCATAGGGCACTCCCCATAAGCATTATAAAACCCCACTTCCGACATTCTATTTAAACTTTTTTTTTTGTCCAGAAAAAAGCGTTCAACAAGTCGTTTTTAGACTAATTGGGCGGAAAAAAGAACCATCCAATTACGACTTTTCTTTCTTAACTCATAAAAAGTCAAGTTTTCACACCCACCCCCTCAGTTCGAATTTTTAAAAGGTCCAGACAGAGAAGTTTTAATACTTAATAATGGCGTAACGCCTTTTCTTTTCCACTTGAAGTCTTAAAAAACCAAATTTATTGGACTTTGTGAGCGAGGAAGAAATGTAAAAGGCCCATCACTTAGGAAAAAAAATTATATTAAAATGAATATTCAGAATTTTTTTTTCTTTTTTTTTCTGCGATTTACATATTTTTAATCCCAAATGGATATTTTGTCGGTTGTCTTCCGGCCGTGAAAGGGAGAGAAAAGAGAACATGAATAATTTCAACACCTTTTGACACTTTACGGGAAAAATATTAAAAAGAAAAAGGGATGACACATTGTGAAAACGGTAGAGCTGAATAAAATATCGAGTTTTTTTTATTAGGAAAGCCTAAAGAATGAAAAAAAGGGTAAATTTTTAATGTACTTTTTAAAATGTAAATCGCTTCTTCTATGTCAGAATTGTTATTTTTAAACCAGAAATTCCAGAAAAGTGCCCCAAAACCCGCTAAAAAAATAATAAATAAATAAAAGCCCGAAAACCCGATAAAATGGAGGTTTCAAATCCAGAAAATCGAGAAAAACGACCCTAAATCCTAAAGTACTTGTTTGAAGGGCTTCCAACGAAAACTTCCTTAAAGAGAAGTAACAATATAGGAGGGGGAAGTATAACGGAGGGGGAAGTATATGGGAGGGGAAGTATAACGGAGTGGGAAGTATGTATATGGGAGGGGAAGTACAACGGAGGGGGAAGTATATGGGGGGAAGTACAACGGAGGGGAAGTATATGGGTGGAGAAGTACAACGGAGGGGGAAGTATATGGGTGGAGAAGTACAACGGAGGGGGAAGTATAAGGGAACGAAAGTATAACGGAGGGGGATGTATAAGGGAGGGAAAGTATAAAGGAGAATTTTCGAAGTTAGTTTTTCCCAACAAATTTTCCGAGTTTCAATTTTTTTCAATAAATTTTCCGATTTTTTTTTCAAAAAATTTTTTAAGTTCATTTTCCGGAATTTTTTTTTAAGTGTCAAGGTAGAAATAATGGGCTCTTTGGCCTAGGGATGTGCCTCTCGTAATGCGTAGAAGAACGAAATTTCTCCCTACTAAAAAAAAAAACAATAATTTAAAAAGTGGCAATTTTTTACACCAAAAGTTCTTTAAAAATATGAGGAGTCTTTGGTGAAAATTTGGTGAAAATCAGACCAACGGTTCGGCCGCAGTGAATTTTTTAAAATTTCAAACAGACATATCTCCGCCATTTGTTCGAAATTCAAAAATCGCCCTTTTTCTTCTTCACCGGCTAAAGAAATTTTTGTGAAAATTTGGTGAAAATCGGTTGAAAACTGCGGCCGTAAAGTGTTCCGGAAAAAAATGCTGCGGCCGGCCGGCACCACAGACAAAGTTGAGATCGGTGTAGATCCATATTCGAATTTATCCTACGGGGTCTGGAAGACCCCTCCCCAAAAACCCGACTTGGAGGGTATCACAATAACTTCTTTGAGGATGTTAAAGAAGGTGTTAAACGCTCGAGTACCCGATTAAACCCTGAACGGACTTGGTAGGATTATTAGTTGTAGTTCGAAGTTCTTGCATCAAACGGAAAACGCGGGATTTCAGTGAAGAGAACGACAAACGTGGGGTGTTCAAAAAATAAAAGGTTGCAGTTGTATGGCCGAAGGCGTTGTCGAAACGACGCTGAATTTCTTCGTTGAATACTTAAAACGCGTTAACGTTTTACACAAAAACCAAGTTTAGAAGTTAAATTTTTTATTTTGAAATGCCCCCCCGAGACTTAAAAGTACTTAAAATTTTAAAAACTCTTTTCTCAGAATAGTCTGAAGGAGAGGACATGTCTTTTGCATTCGCAATGATTTCAAGTTCAGAAGAGGAGAAAAAAAAACGGTGGAGGTGGTAAAAAATTACAAAATCCATTTTCTTCACTCCCTCAACCGCATGGAAAAACTCATTTCGAAAAATTAATAACCGGACTTTAATCAGAGCTCGTGCGTGAGTTTACGAGTTAACAAAAGGAGCGGGTTAGAAGGAGAGAGTTGATATTAAAACCTTATTAACTCCCTAGGAGGAAGGGTTTTAGAACTTTGTATGTCCCGGCTAACAACTTCGCTCACGGATTTAAGTAGCGTAATCCTGATGAGGATTGAGACAAAACTTTTACCTTCCCCCATTTCTTATTTGTCCTCTAATTTCTTTCTCATCATGCAAATATGACAACTCTGACGTTTTTCGAGAATATGACATCCTAATTGCTCTAACGAAAATAGAATCAAGCCCCAAATTACGTTTTAGCCGTTTCTCTGATGATTGCTAATCAACTTAAGGCTTCTCTACCACTAAAAAATTCAAAAACAAAAGGGCAAAATTAGGGCTTTTCATGTCTGTTTTCAATAAAACCCTCAAAAAGGTCAAAAATGTGATCTTCCTCAAAATATCCACGAAAAAGGGATTTTTTAAAGTCCACTTTTGTACGTCCATCCGATGCAAAAACGAAAGGCATGGATTAAATGAAAATCAAAAGATGAAAACCCAAACTGCGGGGGGAGAAAATCCTCTTACTTGAGCCAAAAGCACGTTTTCACCTTCAAAGTTTGTTTTTCTTAGAAAATCTAATTAAAATTTTAATTTTTTCCCCCCCTTTAAAGGTTATAAAAAATAAAATATTGACATTGGAATAAAATTGTCTAATGCTCTATCTTGTCACGTGTGCCCGAGGGAGCGATCCGACCTCTGATTTACCGCTTCCCTTCGAGCTCATCGCATATTTAGAATCCGACCGCCTTTTCCTCTACCCCATCATCCCCTTCCGATCCGAGACGTTTTAAACATTCAAACGGCTCAAAGGGTCAAGTCGGAAACGTTTCCAAGGATCAATTCATTATTTTTATAAATTTTTAAGGATTTCAGGTTTTTTCTCCCTTACAATAAAGTTTATGGAAAGAAACGCGTAGTCTGCTGGTACAGGGGCCTCAAATAGTGTGGGATGCCTCATGTCGACAGGCGGTTCGCCATTCGCCAAATTTGACCATAAAATAGCAGAAATCGCGAGTTCACCATAAGAAATCTCAACATAAAAAAAATAGTCGAAAACGTTCACCATAATGCATTTTAACAT
>JACGAQ010002638.1:0-38580 GCA_014119065.1 Orius insidiosus
CGGAATGTTTTTTATTTACATTCGTTATTCTGTTGATTCTGTGTCCTGTGATCAGTTTTTCAGTGGTTTTTGTTTTTTTTACGTTCGATTTAAAAAAAATTAATAAAAAGACTTCCCTCGTTTGGAATTTTTTTACACTTAACAAGGAACGACACTGCGGATTGCAATTTGCCGATGCAGATCTTAAATTTGAAATTTGAATAAGACGTTGGAGCCCACGCCCCGCCCTTTTTCGGTTATGGAACTTGGTTTTTGACGTTTTTACTGGACATGACTTCTTTTGATTTTTATTGGATTTTGTCCAATGTTAACGGAATGTTTTTCATTACATTCGTTATTCTGTTGATTCTGTGTCCTGTGATCAGTTTTTCAGTGGTTTTTTGTTTACGTTCGATTAAAAAAAATGAATAAAAAGACTTCCCTCGTTTGGAATTTTTTTACCCTTAACAAGGACAACGACACTGCGGATTGCAATATTTGCAGATGCAGATTTTCATACAAATCGTCGAGTTCCAACCTTAAAAAACATCTACAAAGGAGACACCCGACCATCAACCCCATCCTCGTCAAAGGGCCTCTGAAGGTTCAAATGAATCTTCTAAACAGAGTCCCGAGGGTCAAAATTTGACGACTTCGACGTCATCTTCTTCGACCTTCACCTCGGCCGCGACGTCTGCTTTGGCGTCGACTTCTTCTACCTTCGCGTCGACTTCTGTTTCTACCTCCGCTTCGACTTCCGCTTCCAACCCTTCGTCGTCTTTGGTTTCAACATCTTCCCGACAATCATCAGTGGACTCATTTATTCGCCGCAAACTTCCTTCGACTTTGAAAAAATCAATAGATCACGACCTGCTCCTCTTATTTTATAAAGACTTTCAACCATTCAGTTGCGTGGAAGACGAAGGCTTTAAAAAATTTGTTCACGCTCTTAATCCATCCTACAGCCTTCCTACAAGGAAAACTATTTCTAAGACATTAATACCCGCGGCTTATGAGCAGGCCCTGAGCGCATTGAAGAATACTTTTTTAATAGTGATGAAGTTATAAGCGTCACACTAACCACTGACTGTTGGACGTCAGTCCATAATGAAAGTTTTTGCGCGATAACTTCCCATTATTTAGACTCTGCCTTAAACATTCGCTCTAATGTTTTAGAGTGTTGTACTTTTACGGAGAATCACACTAGTGAAAACTTGGCGAACGAACTCTCCAGAGTGGCGCGGGAGTGGAACATATCCTCAAAAATATTGCTATGTATTTCGGATAACGCCTTTAATATTACAAAAGCAATAAAAGACATTTTGAAGTGGAGACATTTTGGATGCCTGGCTCACACTATAAATTTGATTGTTCAAGATGCTCTTAAGGACAACGTACTGGTCAGCTCTCTGGTGAAAAAAATCAGGACAATCGTCTCGCATTTTAAGTACAGCACTAAATCGTCTAACAAACTAAAAGTTCAAGTCCAAACGAAATGACGCCTAAAAAGTTGGTAAGTGATGTCGCAACTAGGTGGAACTCCACATTTGAGATGCTTGTGCGATTTGTGGAGTTGGAAAACTGCATTCGTCCCACCATATCATTGTTGGACACCAACCTTGAAGTCCTCAGTCACGATGAATGGAACCTTGCTCGCCAAATGACGAAAATTCTTAAGCCCTTCAAAGAGCTGACAGATTTCATCAGCGGAGAAAAATACGCATCGGGCTCTTCAGTCATTGTAATAATTCAAGGCATCAAGAGGATTAAAAGACTTAAAGACTGATATTATTCAGACTGCTCTTCAAGAACTAATATCATCCCTCGAGCTTGGCTAACTTCGCGTCTAGGTTCACTCGAAACAAGCAAAACATTTATTTTGACCACTTTCTTGGACCCGAGGTACAAAAACGTCTTTTTCCGCAGCGAAAAAACCAAAGATTTGGCGAAAAGGATCGTTCAGCCTCGTTGAGAACGAGGTGATGACGGAAAAAGGACAAACCACATCAGGCAGCCTACCAAAAACTAGTCCAACCGAAGATACCTCCGGCTCCTCTCTATGGAAGGCTTTCAACAGAATTTCAGCGGCTCACCGACCGGTTGGAACCTCACATTCGAGGGCCCTTACGGAAGTGCTACGTTACATCGACGAGCCATTGTTAGATCGCCACATAGACCCCATAAATTGGTGGAGAAATGAAGGATATAACTATCCATTAATGAAAAAAGTCTTCCGCAAAAAATTTTGCCCAATCATAACTCCGTTCCTTGCGAAAGAATTTTTTCAAGAGCGGGTTTGATACTAAACGAAAGGAGAACGCGGTTATCAGCCGACAATGTAAAAAAATTGACATTTTTAAATTATAACTTGTAAAAATTTACATTTTAAATAATAAATTATTTTATTCTGAAGCAAACGTTGTTTTCCCCCTAATTAAGGTAATTTAGGGCCAGGTACTCGTACAGGTATCTGTCATTTTTTTCCTCAAAATTGTGATTAATTGAAAAAAAATCTACCTAAAAATATTCAAATACGAACACATACTTATTAAATTTTTTGAAAAGTCAAAAGAGTGTATTAAAATTTAAAATTAAAAAAGAACCTAATTAATATCAGCTGAGCTGAGCATCATATGTTTTATCTGATACAAAATATGGAGAGTCGATCCTGTCGTGTGAAAACTGAAAATGATAAAAAGTACCTGATACAATTGCTTTATATGAAAACCGGCTCCGGGAAGGTAATTTGAAAACTGATAATTAAGTATCAGGTACTTTTGGGTTATCAATTTTTGTATCAGTTACTTGTGTACCTGGTACAAAATATCAGGTGATACAGTATCACCACCCCTAGAAGTCGTCTACGGTGCGGTCCGTGCGGGAGAATTTTAGTTGTTTATGCGATTTCTAAATTAAATTATAATGTCTAAATTATACATACTATATATTACATTATATACGTATTTACTTTTATTATTGGCTCAATTATTATCCCTATGTGTGTCATGTCTATTTTTTTCAGTACCTAATCATTTAGAGTTTTCGTGGTAAGTCAAAGGATTATGATTAGGATTAAAGGATTAATGGTCATTAAAAGTATTATAAATATTCATTTTAAAATAAATGAGGACTTGGAGAATTTAAATCATAAAGAGTTTTCATAATCATAACAATGAAGTGACTTTCAATGTAGTCAGACCTGGAAGGTAAAATCATATGTCGAATTTTTTTTTCAAAATTTTTTTGGACCACTTCTACTTGTCAAAACATCACAAAATTTTTACAGTAGACGCGGAAAAGGTTAAACTTCAATTAAAAAAATAAAAAAAAATCACTAAAAAATTTTCAAAATATAATACTCCCCTTAAATTTTAAATAAAAATTAAAAAATATCGAACATCGACTATTGCCTCTAATATCGATATGATAAATATCGGAAGGGACAGTATCGATGGAAAAATATCTGATATCGGAAGAAAAATATCGATAGTATTGACTATCGACCCATCCCTATCAAGAGCTGAGCGAGACGTCCGCGAGTTTTCCTAAACCTCCCTTCTAAGTGTAGAAACACGCTCCAAGCGGTCGATAACTTAATCTTAAATCGCGGGAGAAACTATTTCATAAACTTTCGCTTTGCAACTACACGTTAACGAATGTCCCGCAGCGCATTGGCTTAACACGAAAAAAATAAGCTAAAACGTTCTAATCTACCTATAAAGCTGAAATACAGATATGATATTCTGTAAGGCATTGGCAAATCCTCTGAAGCTTCTACTATCGTGCCATACCCAGGTTGCCAAATTCCGTTTGACTGAAATCAAATTAAGCTTACTGTAACTGGGCATTGTAAAAAATTACTTTAAATTAAGATGTAATGTAGAATTGATGGGGCATTCAGCAATCGATGTAACTTTTCCAGGAAATCGTAGGTCACCGCGTATAATTGCCAGTTGTGCTCCGAATGCCAGCCATGATGTAGACACTAGAGCGACGATTGTTCCAGAAATAGCACCCTAAATAGTAAAATAAAAATGGGGTGGCGTTTGGTTGAAATACGAGGGATGTCCAAAAATTAAAGACCTTTTGTATTTTGCCGCCGTACGGGCGAAGTATTCTGCCAGATAGCAGCACTAGCTTGTAGCGGGAAGTTCCCCCTCCACATCGCAACTGGTCTCATCTCTCTTATCCAGTTGCTACGGCAGCCGTTCGCGATGGACGTCCCGAGTCCCGCCGGTTGTGATGTTCGCTCCGTCATCCGTTTCCTAAACGCGGAGAAACTTCGCCAGGTCGAAATTCATAGACGTTTGACGGCTATTTATAACATTCGTAACATTAGCGTAACAGCAGCGCTCATTCATCGCCATAAATAGCCGTCAAACGTCTATGAATTTCGACCTGGCGAAGTTTCTCCGCGTTTAGGAAACGGATGACGGAGCGAACATCACAACCGGCGGGACTCGGGACGTCCATCGCGAACGGCTGCCGTAGCAACACTGGATCAGATAGAGAGATGAGACCAGTTGCGATGTGGAGGGGGAACTTCCCGCTACAAGCTAGTGCTGCCATCTGGCAGAATACTTCGCCCGTACGGCGGCAAAATACAAAAGGTCTTTAATTTTTGGACATCCCGTACCTTTGAGTTTGCCCATGGGACGAACATCCCTAATGAGAAGAGAAACAACGAAATTCCAGTTGTGAGGCCGTTAAACGTGATGGCGACTTGTAAGATCGGTCCCAATTTTTCAACGATGAATACCAAAGCTGTGCTGATAACGCCTAAAACGATAGTTGTAGTTTTCATAATGAGGTTTGCTCTTTTTTCGGGTATTTCCCATGGTACGATCGGTTTTATGAAGTCTTCGAAAAGTGTCATAGAGACCGTGTTAAGACAGGTCGACATCGTGCTTAACGCTGTCGAGACGACTCCGGAAAGGAAGAGGCCGGAAAGTCCCGGAAAGTTCCGCGCGACGTCCATTACGTAGAACGGAAGCAACTGTCCAGGTTTTTTGATCTTCTTCGTTATTCGGATCGCATCCGTGGTATTTCGTATAAATTATGAGACCGACTGGTGTCATAATCGATTTAACGAAAAATAAGCCGAACGCCATCCATGTCGAGACACGTTTGGCGTGGGTGTAGCTCGGAAGTGCTGCGAAACGCTGATAGGTTCCAGGATGGACGGCGAAAAACGCCAACCATACGATAGTCGACCCGATAACGACCGCAGGAAAGGTCGTCCTCTTAAACGGATCCAAGTCCATGCTAAAATAAAAATTGTTCTCACACTTAAAATAATAAATTTGTACTTAAAAAGTTCCAGTCGCTCTCCCTTAAGACTCGCTTCGTAAACGTTCCCGAATCCTCCGACGCTGATCAGACCTAATATCGTCACAGCCAAAACAGCGGCCAACGTAAACATGCTTTGAAGCGCGTCTGACCAAACGACCGCTTTCAAACCTCCCTGAAACAACAGTTCAACCTCTCCTTCTCATTTTCTACATACCAGAGAAGTATAAAATATGCAGACTGCGCATATTATTGGAGCCAGTTTATTTATGGACATCCCGGTAACTTGGTTGAAGGCTAATGAAGGTACGTATATAACGACAGGAACGTATAAAACCTTAAGAAATTATATTGAAACGTTTAAAATGGACAATTTTTTACCAAAGAAAGTGCGTATATGAGAGAACCGAGTGATCTCGTTCTATGGTCGAACCTCCTTTCGAGATACTAAAAATAAGTGTCAAATCTTGATGCTGATCATATGATGCCCAACAGTTCCTTCCAGAATTTGGCGTACATTCAGAACGCTGGGAGCCAGATGAAGCTAGGAAGCAGGATGAGCGAGAAGGTTTCTGGTTTGATACTTCGCTGCTGAGAATATTGACTCATTGCTCAATATTCTGCTACAAGGGTCAGATCTTCATTCTATCCTGCCTCCAAGCATACCTCTTCCAGCGTTATGGATGATACTCGTCACACAGAACAGCCGGGTCCACATTGAGCGAGGCAGCCGCTTCAGTGTGGAAATGTATCCGAAGCGTGTGGCTGCCGAGCCGACGGGAGTCGGTAACATTAAAGGGATTCGAAAATGCTACACTCACCACAGACAACGGTCCGACATAAGAACTGAAACAAGTTTTTCTGGATTGCTGCCTCAGCTCACCGCCTCGGGAGCGTTCAGGAGCCTTCCGAATTCCTTTGATGTACCGACTCCCGTTGGTTCGGTTGCCACACGCCACTGGCTGCCTCGCCTCGGAAACACGTCCACACTGCGCCTCGCTGCTCGCTCAGTGTGGACCCGGCTGTTTCCCGCACAAGGCAGCCCGAGGCAAGTGGAGGCCGTTCTGGCTGCCTCGCTTAATTAACGATTTCTGAAACCAACCTCAAAGACAGAAGTGGATTCTAGATGATAAATCACAGGCAGATAGAATATTTTCAGGATCACAGCTGCCAAAAGAATGGCCAAATTAATAGCATACAGCTGCGTGCCGTAGACGTAGATTTCCGATGGTACACCCAAAAGAGTAATCCCCGAGACGAAACTTGCAATTAACGACATCGAAATTGGAAAAATAGGCATCTTTTTACCACCGAGCATATACTCGGAAACGGTATCTTGGCTCTTTTTGAAGCATCCGTAATAGACGCCGATAAGAGCGGAGGCTCCGAGCATTGAGAAAAAGACCGCATATTCAAACCACCCAAACTCGACCATTCGGTTAACACTTCCGTCCATAACTGAGCCTCAATGAAAACCAAAACGAAGATTTGAATAGGATCGTAAATTAATGATAACGAACACAAATAAGAGCAATCAAATATAACCTTCTATACAGATAGGTCCATTCTTAGCATAATTTACTACTATTTATTTACTAGTACATAATGCTTAAGTACATCGTTTATTGCCGAATCTCTCCCGACTTTATTTTATACTTTTCGGTTCATTTGAAATTCTTCCGTGGGTGCTGTCGAATATTCTGCTAAGTTTTTGGTTTCGAGTAGAAATCTCAATGAAGGGGCGATTAGCTTTCTGTCAAGCTTTGAAATATCTTGCTTGCCGGTTAAAAAGCTTACGATGATGGCGGCCACCATGCCGACAAAAAACCCTAAAATTAGGATTTTTTAGAGAGCATAATATCGACCAAAGCCGGGTCCACACTGAGCGAGGCAGCCGAGGCGAGGCATTCGCTTCGGTTCGAGTTTCCGAGGCGAGGAAGCCAGGTCCGAGGCGTTCCGAGGCGTGCCTCAGCCGAGCCGATGGAGTCGGTACATCAAAGGAATTCGTGCTCGGGTTCGTTTAATGTGGACGGGGTTTGAACGTGCCTCGCCTCGGCTGACGCACAGCACCCTATAACTGCCTCGGGGGTTTTTCTGGATCACTGCCTCAGCTCGCCGCCTCGGGAGCGTTCGAGGCTGCGCGAGGTGAGGCGAGGCCGTTCTGCCTCGCGCAGTGTGGACCCGGCTTAAGCCACACTTGTTCTACGCATCTACGCGAAGAAAGCCCGTGTGGCTTAAAACTCCCAAAAGTATACCTATGAAGCTGTAATAAAAATATGAGATTTGGTATATCTTGGGTAAATCTTCGGCGGCTTCTACAATCGTGCCATATCCCGGATGTCCAAACGTGGTGGAACTGAAAGAGATTGTGCATTACTTATACGAGGGATGTCAAAAAATTAAAGACCGTTTGTATTTGTATACGGGCGAAGTATTCTGCCAGATGGTAGCACTAGCTTGTAGCGGGAAGTTCCCCCTCCACATCGCAACTGGTCTCATCTCTCTATCTGATCCAGTGTTGCTACGGCAGCCGTTCGCGATGGACGTCCGGTGCCGAGTCCCGCCGGTTGTGATGTTCGCTCCGTCATCCGTTTCCTAAACGCGGAGAAACTTCGCCAGGTCGAAATTCATAGACGTTTGACGGCTATTATACATTCGTAACATTAGCGTAACAGCAGCGCTCATTCATCGCCATAAATAGCCGTCAAACGTCTATGAATTTCGACCTGGCGAAGTTTCTCCGCGTTTAGGAAACGGATGACGGAGCGAACTTCACAACCGGCGGGACTCGGCACGTCCATCGCGAACGGCTGCCGTAGCAACACTGGATAGATAGAGATGAGACCAGTGGAGGGGGAACTTCCCGCTACAAGCTAGTGCTACCATCTGGCAGAAAACTTCGCACGTACGGCGGCAAAATACAAACGGTCTTTAATTTTTGGACGTCGTATTTATCGTCAGCAATTACTTCAAATGGAGATGAAGAGTTGAATTAATAGGGCAGCCGTCAATGGATGTGGTTTTCCCTGGGAATCGTAAGTCCCCACGCATTATAGCAAGCTGCGCTCCAACTGATATCCATGCGGTGGTTACTAAAGCTGCGGCGGTACCAAAAATCGCACCCTACAATTATTAGCTAAAGCAGAGTGCCGGATAGTTACCTTCGCATTTGCCCATGGTACGAACATCCCTAACGAGAACATATACAACGATATTCCATTAGTTATTCCATGAAGTGTGATGGCCACTTGTAAAATCGGCCCTAGCTTGTCAACGATGAACACCATGGAGGTCGCCAGGACGCCTAAAATGATAGTTATCATTTTCATAATTAGATTGGCCTTCCGATCGGATATATCCCGCGGAAGATTCGCCTTCACAAATCGTCATAGATCGAAAAAGCGGCGGTGTTGAAAAAAGTCGACATCGAACTTAAAGAAGCGGAGACAACGCCGGAGATAAATAGACCTGAAAGTCCGGGTACTCCTTGCAACATCCATCACGTAATATGCTACTAGCTGGCCAGATCTTCGTACTTCTTTCTCAATATTGGATCGCATCCATAATATTTCGTATACATGATCAATCCAACTAATGTGACAATCAACTGCATAAAATTATCCCGACTATTGTCCAGGTGACCACTAAATTTCCATGACTGAAGCTCTTCAAAGACGAAAACGCTGATAAGATGCTGGATTTCCGGCGAAACTTCCTAACCAGAACACGGTCGCTCCAGCAAATGTTGTTGGAAACGTGTTTCTCATGAATGGGTTGAAGTCGAAGCTAAAGAACACACGTAATATTAGGTGTAATTTTTTTTTAAAATAAATTTATCTTGAAAACAGTGCGTCCTAAAGAAAAAATGAATAGAATAAAAATTAAAGAGAATTAATTTCCAACTGATTTTATTTAGTGCATTTTTTCAATATCTGTAACGGTTTACGATTTACAAGCCTTTCAAAAATTAACCTTCTTAATGGTTATACTTCAATAACCTTCTTACACGGAGAAGGTCAACTTTTGATGGACTTTAACGCCTAAAATGTTCAAAATTTTGAAAAAATGAACTACTAGGTGTACAAAATGAAACTCGGCTAAAATCCACAAAATTCAAATTTACCCTGTGGCTGAGTTTCATTTTGTACACCTAATAATAAAATAGTAGGAAATTTAATTATCTATAAATTGTACTTGATTATTTTTTTCTAGGATGCACCATTTTCGGAAAATAATTTTTTTTTAAAAAAATTTATCTTGAAAACAGTGCGTCCTAGAGAAAAATGAATAGAATAAATTAAAGAGAATTGAATTTCCAACAGATTTTATTTAGTGCATTTTTCAATATCTGTAACGATTTACGATTTACAAGCCTTTAAAATTAACCTTCTTAATGGTTATACTTCAATAACCTTCTTACACGGAGAAGGTCAACTTTGATGGACTTTAACGCCTAAAATGTTCAAAATTTTGAAGAATGAACTACTAGGTGTACAAAATGAAACTCGGCTAAAATCCACAAAATTCAAATTTACCCTGTGGCTGAGTTTCATTTGTACACCTAATAAATAAAAATTGTAGGAATTTAATTTTCTATAAATTTGTACTTAATTATTTTTTTCTAGGATACACCATTTTCGGAAAATAATTTTGTTTTAAAATAAATTTATCTTGAAAACAGTGCGTCCTAGAGAAAAAATGAATAGAATAAAAATTAAAGAGAATTAAATTTCCAACAGATTTTATTTAGTGCATTTTTTCAATATCCGTAACGGTTTACGATTTACAAGCCTTTAAAAATTAACCTTCTTAATGGTTATTCTTCAATAACCTTCTTACACGGAGAAGGTCAACTTTTGATGGACTTTAACGCCTAAAATATTTAAATTTTGAAAAAATGAACTAAGTAAAACATGTAGAAATTTAATTATCTATAAATTTGTACTTAATTATTTTTTCTAGGATGCACCATTTTCGGAAAATAATTTTTTTTTTAAATAAATTTATCTTGAAAACAGTGCTTCCTAGAGAAAAAATGAATAGAATAAAAATTAAAGAGAATTAAATTTCCAACAGATTTTATTTAGTGCATTTTTTCAATATCTGTACTGTTTACGATTTACAAGCCTTTAAAAATTAACCTCCTTAATGGTTATACTTCAATAACCTTCTTACACGGAGAAGGTTAACTTTTGATGGACTTTAACGCCTAAAATGTTTAAAATTTTGAAAAAATGAAAATATTTCCATACTTAAAAATTTCAAGGCGTTCTCCTTTATTGCTGTAGTCGTAAACAATTCCGATACCACCGACGGCCTCCAGACCCAAAATCGTCACTGCTATCACTGCTGCCAACGTGAATAAATTTAGAAGAGCATCCGACCAAACGACCGCACTCAACCCTCCCTAAATATTTTTTTAAGTTTTTCAATTGCATTTCGAAAACGAACCAGTGACGTGTAAATATGCACACTGCGCAAAGAATAGGCGCTATTGTCGTCATGCCTATACCACTGACTTGATTAAAAGCTAAAGAAGGTACGTAAATAACCACAGGAACGTATAGTATCTTAAAAGAATCAAAATTAAAAAATTAAGAATAAAAAAAATGAGTCACCAATGATATAATATACATGATGGATCCCATCAACCTCAATGTATGATTGAATCGCATTTCTAGGTACTGAAACTCTTCATGTTTGTTATATTTATAAGAAAAACTATGTTACCTCGAAATACGAGGAATACTTTAGTTCGTATATGAACGGGAGAAAGAGTTTCTTGATAACGACGGCGGCAAATGCAGCGCCGAAGACAGTCGCGGTTGCTTGAGTACCGTAGACGTAGACTTCAGAAGGTCCTCCGATGAGTACGATGCCGGAAATAAAGCTTGCAATTATCGACATCATAATAGGAAAAACGGTCATTTTTTTACCACCCAGCATATATTCGGAAACCGTATTCTGACCTTTGTAGCATCCGAAGTAACGCCGATGAGTGCGGAAGCTCCCAGCATGACGAAGAGCACTGCATATTCTGCAGGTCCGAATAAATTACGACTTTCATCCATCTCTGAAAAGTGCTTGTAAATATAACTACTAAAAATTTAAAAAAAAGTTAATCGTCCCCTATTGTCGGACCTTCAGCGGCTACAATATTGCTACTGCGACGTTTCAATTTAATTCGCATTTTATCGACATTTGATACACTAATTAGCCACAATCGACACAATGTATGAAATGAGGTTATCAAAATATTCTATTTTACCTGTTTTAGGTAATCGAAATATTCAATGGTTGCCTTTTCACTCGCGATGATGATATGAGAATCATAAAATGAAATATAGAAATGAACGAAATCTATAAAAACAAAATGATATTGACATGAATTAGAAGGAATGACGTGTTAGTAAAGATATATGGGAGCTGAGTATTCTAACCAGAAGTTCAATTTGTCTCATTTGGCCAATGGCGCCCAAATCTTTCGACAGCCATGGCTCCTGATTGGCTAATTACTACAATGGTGATGATGATGATAGAGGCAGTCGTGTAAACAGTGGAAGAATCGCCAACAAAAAGCGCCAGCTGTCGATAAAACAAGTAACATACTAAGGTAATGTGGCGGGAAGATAGCGCCACCCGACAGGAACCACCGAAAGGAACGCCCTAAAAAGGGAGTAGGGAGAGGAAAACCCCCAAAGGGTATACAAAGCCAGAAACGTCGAATAGGAGACAGTCAGTTAAGTCCGAGTGGTTATAGTGAGTCAAAAGGTTTTGTGAGTAAGTTGTGTGTTTTACGGGAGAGATCGGCAAAGGCGATTATTCGACGACTAAACCTAGTATAGCCTAGTCAATCGCCTTAGGAATCGACAAAGACGATCGAAGATTACATCCAGTCTGCAAAGGAATCGGCAAGGCGATTGACGACTAGAACCGTTGGCAAACACGATTGACGATTGACGACTGACGATTAGTCGGCAAAAGACGACTGACGATTGAAGACGATTGACGATTAATCGGCAAAACGATCAGAAGAATCGACCAGACGTCCTCAACTACGACCATCCATCACGGAGCCTGCGATCTTGCGTCCAGACCGTCTCATCTTTACCGAAGAAAATCCAAGGTACCCAAATTATTTTGTACATAAAAGAACCAGTAATAAATGTTAAATTTTTATTTTATTTCGCCACCCTCTAACCTGAACAAACCAAAGGTAGAAGTGTAGAACTCTCAAAGGAGAGTAAGAAATAAAAGAAAAGTAAACGAACGTTTACAATGACGTGTTAAATTACGGCGAAAATATAAAGATTAATGCATCGGGGCTAACAACCAGAGTTTGTATCTCACTGGCCAATGGGCCCAAATCTTTCGACAGCCATGGCTCCTGATTGGCTAATTACTACAATGGTGATGATTGGCAGTCGGTAGATGAAGAACGGGTTCCTCTTTTCTCTACGACTCTTTATCACCATCATCACCATTTTAGTAGTTGTTAACGTTCGTTTACTTTTTCTTTATTTGAGAGTTCTACCTTAGTTTGTTCAGGTTAGAGGGAGGCGAAATAAAAAGAGGATAAAGTTTTAACATTTATTTGGTTCTTTCAATATACAAGTTTATTTGGGTACCTGGATTTCGTGTGATGTCGGTGAGAAGGTCTAGGTGTAGGTTATCAGGGTCCTCGTTGGATGGTGAAAGTTGAGGAAGCCGATTCGTTGGATCGTCCTTTGCCGATGGATCTCTAATCGTCTTTTGACGATTAGTGTCTTTGACGATTGGAAAGAATCGTCTTTTGCCGACTGAAGGAATCGTCTTTTGCCGACTGGGAGTAATCGTATTTTGACGATTGGGAAGTAATCGTCTTTTGTCGATGAAATAATCGTCTTTGCCGATTGAAATAATCGTCTTTTGCCGATTCCGCTGTACACTCTCTATTCCGGAAATGAATCGTCACAAACAGCCAATTATCTAGACTTCCCGCGGGTTTAGTAGTCGAATAATCGCCTTTGCCGATCTCTCACAACACTTCACAAAACCTGTTACTCACTTAACTTTATAGGACAGACTTCTCTAAGCGGCGCTCCTCGGCTTTATATACCCTTGGGGGGGGGGGGGGGGGTTCCTCTCCATACTTCCTTTTTAGGGCGTTCCCTTTCGGTGGTTCCAGTCGGGTGGCGCTATCTTCCCGCCACATTACCTTAGTTTTATCGACAGATGGCGCTTTTTGTTGGCGATTCTTCCGCTGTTTACATAGTTAGCCAATCAGGAGCCATGGCCATCGAAAGATTTGGGTGCCATTTGCCGAATGAGACATAACTTGAACTTGTGGTTTGAATGACGTGTTAAATTACGGCGAAAATATAAAGATTAATGCATCGGGGGCTAACAACCAGAAGTTTCTATCTCACTGGCCAAATCTTTCGACGGCCATGGCTCCTGATTGGCTAATTACTACAATGGTGATGATGATAGGAAGTCGTTTTCTTTCTGGTTAAGAATAGCCGAATTGGTCAACTGCATTTTATTTGGTATATCAAAAGAGTCTAACAGTTATCTCCATGATTCGGAGAAAGTGCTTGTGTATTCTTTTCGGGAGTAGAAATCGTAGCTGAGGAACAATAAGGTCGCTGTCGAGCTTCGAAAAATCTTGCGTACCAGTCAGAAGGCTTACCAAGACTGCCACTATCATACCAGAAGCAAAACCTAAAAATATAAAATAATTTTTAATAATTCTAATCAGACTAGAATGGCCTGGAAGGAAAAAAAATGTTTCCACTACGACAAAAAAGCCGCTGTAAAGCGGCACCGTCGAGCTTGAGGTACTCGAAACAACCGCTAGATCGGGGTGAAAACGACGGTGATTATGCGTTTCTATTGGCTGGCGGTTCCACCAATTATTTTCATTTGTTTACGCTACCTAGCGGTTACTTTTTAAACTTCTTGAACTACCTTCGCACAAATAAGCGAGAAAAACGGGTTTAAAGGTCGAAAATTTTTATTGCGTTTTTTGCCCCGAAAACACTTCTGGGACGTAGAAAAACCCCCCAAAACGCCGTTTTTGCCCTCTAAAACCCCCGAGACGCACAAATAAGCGAGAAAAACGGGTTTAAAGGTCGAAAATTTTTTTGCGTTTTCTGCCCCGAAAACACTTCTGGGACGTAGAAAAACCCCCAAAAACGCCGTTTTTGCCCTCAAAAACCCCGAGACGCTCAAATAAGCGAGAAAAAACGGGTTTAAAGGTCGAACATTTTTTTTTGCGTTTTTTGCCCCGAAAACACTTCTGGGACGTAGAAAAACCCCAAAAACGCCGTTTTTGCCCTCAAAAACCCCCGAGACGCACAAATAAGCGAGAAAAACGGGTTTAAAGGTCGAACATTTTTTTTGCGTTTTTTGCCCCGAAAACACTTCTGGGACGTAGAAAAACCCCCAAAAACGCCGTTTTTGCCCTCAAAAACCCCGAGACGCACAAATAAGCGAGAAAAACGGGTTTAAAGGTCGAACATTTTTTTTTGCGTTTTTTGCCCCGAAAACACTTCTGGGACGTAGAAAAACCCCCAAAAACGCCGTTTTTGCCCTCCAAAACCCCCGAGACGCACAAATAAGCGAGAAAAACGGGTTTAAAGGTCGAACATTTTTTTTTGCGTTTTTTGCCCGAAAACACTTCTGGGACGTAGAAAACCCCCAAAAACGCCGTTTTTGCCCTCAAAAACCCCCGAGACGCACAAATAAGCGAGAAAAACGGGTTTAAAGGTCGAACATTTTTTTTTGCGTTTTTTGCCCCGAAAACACTTCTGGGACGTAGAAAAACCCCCAAAAACGCCGTTTTTGCCCTCAAAAACCCCCGAGACGCACAAATAAGCGAGAAAAACGGGTTTAAAGGTCGAAAATTTTTTTTGCGTTTTTTGCCCCGTAAACACTTCTGGGACGTAGAAACCCCCCCCCCCCAAAAAAAAACGCCGTTTTTGCCCTCAAAAACCCCCGAGACGCACAAATAAGCGAGAAAAACGGGTTTAAAGGTCGAAAATGTTTTTTGCGTTTTTTGCCCCGAAAACACTTCTGGGACGTAGAAATACCCCCAAAAACGCCGTTTTTGCCCTCAAAAACCCCCGAGACGCACAAATAAGCGAGAAAAACGGGTTTAAAGGTCGAAAATTTTTTTTGCGTTTTCTGCCCCGAAAACACTTCTGGGACGTAGAAATACCCCCAAAAACGCCGTTTTTGCCCTCAAAAAACCCCCGAGACGCACAAATAAGCGAGGAAAAACGGGTTTAAAGGTCGAAAATTTTTTTTGCGTTTTCTGCCCCGAAAACACTCTGGGACGTAGAAAAACCCCCAAAAACGCCGTTTTTGCCCTCAAAAACCCCCGAGACGCTCAAATAAGCGAGAAAAACGGGTTTAAAGGTCGAACATTTTTTTTTGCGTTTTTTGCCCCGAAAACACTTCTGGGACGTAGAAAAACCCCAAAAACGCCGTTTTTGCCCTCAAAAACCCCGAGACGCACAAATAAGCGAGAAAACGGGTTTAAAGGTCGAAATTTTTTTTGCGTTTTTTGCCCCGAAAACACTTCTGGGACGTAGAAAAACCCCCAAAAACGCCGTTTTTGCCCTCAAAAACCCCCGAGACGCACAAATAAGCGAGAAAAACGGGTTTAAAGGTCGAAATTTTTTTTTGCGTTTTTTGCCCCGAAAACACTTCTGGGACGTAGAAAAACCCCCAAAAACGCCGTTTTTGCCCTCAAAAACCCCCGAGACGCACAAATAAGCGAGAAAAACGGGTTTAAAGGTCGAAATTTTTTTTGCGTTTTTTGCCCCGAAAACACTTCTGGGACGTAGAAAAACCCAAAAACGCCGTTTTTGCCCTCAAAAACCCCCGAGACGCACAAATAAGCGAGAAAAACGGGTTTAAAGGTCGAAAATTTTTTTTGCGTTTTTTGCCCCGAAAACACTTCTGGGACGTAGAAAAAACCACAAAAACGCCGTTTTTGCCCTCAAAAACCCCCGAGACGCACAAATAAGCGAGAAAAACGGGTTTAAAGGTCGAAAATTTTTTTTGCGTTTTTTGCCCCGAAACACTTCTGGGACGTAGAAACCAAAAAAAAACGCCGTTTTTGCCCTCAAAAACCCCCGAGACGCACAAATAAGCGAGAAAAACGGGTTTAAAGGTCGAAAATTTTTTTGCGTTTTTTGCCCCGAAAACACTTCTGGGACGTAGAAAACCCAAAAACGCCGTTTTTGCCCTCAAAAACCCCCGAGACGCACAAATAGAATGGTCAATACCATTCTAGTGCTAGATTATAATTCAGTGGTTGTACCAATAAAAGTCATGTATAAATATGAGATTCTAAACGCCATTGGTAAATCTTCGGCTGCTTCCACGATCGTTCCATAACCTGAGTATCCGAATTCGGTGGAACTAAAAAAAGACAATAGTTACTATTTTGAGATGCTTACAAATCAAACTTGGGATGAAAATTTGACGTAGAATTGATGCGGCAGTCGGCAATAGATGTGACTTTTCCTGGAAATTTTAAATCTCCACGAATTATAGCAAGCTGAGCTCCAGATACAAGCCATGTAGTTGATACCAGAGACGCGATTGAGCCGACAATCGCTCCCTGAAAAATGTATACTATAAAGCCAGTTTTCCTCCGTTTTTCTGCAGAGGACATGCTTTCTGGATGGATCATTTTCCTTTTTCTTACCGTCGTATTGGCCCATGGTACGAATACACCCAATGATAATAAGTAGAAAGTTATTGCGGCGGTAATGCTTCTTATCGTCCTTTTCACTTGATAAACTGTTCCTAGCTTATCAATTACGAACACCATAGCAGTGGTTCCAACGCCAAAAAGTGCAATAGTAACCTTCATGATTAGATTTGCTTTTTTGTCAGAAATATTCCCGGTGGGTCTCAAGAAATCTTCATAAATCGACCAAGCGGCTGTATTGAAATAGGAAGAAATCGTGCTTAACGAAGCTGCTACGATTCCGGCGACGAAGATCCCCGCAAGTCCCGGGTAGTCCCGTCCGATTTCCGTCACAAAATAAGGGATAAGCTGGGCAGGTTTACCAACTTTATTCATTGCAATCGGATCACAACTGTGGTATTTGGCATAAATAACAAGTCCGATCAGTTCAAAATCGATTGGACAACGATGATACAAATTGCAGACAAGATGGCCACTATCTTCCCTTCTCTGTAGCTTGGTAGTGACGCGAAACGATGAAAAACTGACGCGTTCCCTGCCAGTTTTGCCAACCACATCATCGTTTCTCCTACAATCAGTCGGTAACGTATTCCTTTGAAAAGGATCAAAATCAAAGCTAAAAATAGATATTATTTAGTATCTGGAAAAATTAATTACTTAAAAATTTCAAGGCGCTCTCCTTTTAGACTTGATTCGTAAACATTCCGAACTCCTCCGACGCTTTCTACGCCCAAAATCGTCACTGCCAAAAGTGCAGAAAAAGTGAACATATTTTGAAGAGTATCACTCCAAACTACTGCTTTAAACCCTCCCTAGTAATATCGGAATTAAATTCGTACAGTCGAAAAGTTTTACCTACCAAAGAAGTGTAAAATATGCACACAGAGCAGATGACGGGGGACAGCTTAACTATGCTTATTCCGCTAATTTGATTGATGGCCAAAGAAGGTACATAAATTGCCATCGGAACGTTTAAAAACTGAAAGCCAAAAAGTTTCATTGTTTTATACAGTTTTCATTTTTGTAAACAGCGGAAGAATCGCCAACAAAAAGCGCCATCTGTCGATAAAACTAAGGTAATGTGGCGGGAAGATAGCGCCACCCGACTGGAACCACCGAAAGGGAACGCCCTAAAAAGGTAAGTAGGGAGAGGAAACTTCCAGTCGGCAAAAGACGATTACTTCCAGTCGGCAAAAGACGATTCCTTCAGTCGGCAAAAGACGATTCTTTCCAATCGTTAAAAGACTGGAGCTCTTATTGAAACCGGTTTCAAACTCCTGGGCCATGCGCAGAAGGGTTTGTACGTCAAATTTGACGTCAGATGACAATCAAATTATACTCGCAAATCCTTCTGCGCATGCTCCAGAAAATTCAAACTGCGTTTGAAACAAAGCTTATGTTATGTTTCCCTTTTGACCCCGCAATTCATGCACCCACGGTTTGCGCATTTGACATATTAGGTGTACAAAATGAAACTCGGCTAAAATCTACAAAATTCAAATTTACCCTGTGGCTGAGTTTCATTTTGTACACCTAATAAATAAAAATTGTAGGAAATTCTCTATAAATTTGTACTTAATTATTTTTTTCTAGGATGCACCATTTTCGGAAAATAATTTTTTTGAAATAAATTTATCTTGAAAACAGTGCGTCCTAGAGAAAGTACTAGTCTGGAGCTGGCCCCGACGGGAACTTCCTTAAAGAGAAGTATCTATATAGGAGGGGGAAGTATATGGGAGGAGAAGTATAACGGAGTGGGAAGTATAACGGAGGGGGCAGTATAACGAGGGGAAGTATAACGGAGGGGGAAGTATAACGAACGGGGAAGTATAACGGAGGGGGAAGTATAACGGAGTAGGAAGTATAATATGGAGGGGAAGTATAACGGAGGGGGAAGTATAACGGAGGGGAAAGTATAAGGAAGGGGAAAGTATAACAGAGGGGGAAGTATAATGGAGGGGGAAGTATAAGGGAACGAAAGTATAAAGGAAGGGGATGTAGTAGGGAGTATAGGAGTCCAAGTTAGTTTTTCGAAAAATTTTTCGGGCTTTTTTTTTTTTTTTTTTTTTTTTTTTTTTTTTTTTTTTTTTTTAAAAATTTTTAAGTTTTTTCGAAAAATTTTTTTTTTTTTTTTTTTTTTTTTTTTTTTTTTTTTTTCGAAAAATTTTCAAGTTTTTTCGAAAAATTTTCCGGGTTTTTTCCTTTTTTTTTTGAAAAATTTTTAAGTTCTTTTTTTCGAAAAATTTTCTAAGTGTCGAGGTAGAAATAATGGGCTCTTTGGCCTAGGGATGTGCCTCTCGTAAAGCGTAGAAGTACGAAATTTCTCCCTACTAATAAAAATAGTAATTAAAAAGTGGCAATTTTTTTGCACCAAAAATTCTTAAAAAATATAAGGAGTAATTGGTGAAAATTTGTTGAAAATCGGATTAACGGTTCGGCCGCAGCGAATTTTTTAAAATTTCAAACAGACATATCTCCGCCATTTTTTCGAAATTCAAAAATCCCCCCTCATTCTTCTTCACCGGCTAAAGAAATTTGTGTAAAAATTTGGTGAAAATCGGATGAAAACTGTGGCCGTAAAGTGTTCCGGAAAAAATGCTACGGACGGCCGGCCGGCCGGCAGGCACCACAGACAAAGTTGAGATCGGTAAAGATCAATATTCGATTTGACCCTCCGGGGTCTGGAAGACCCTTCCCCAAAAACCCGACGTCGAGGGTATCGCAATAACTTCTTTAAGGAAGTTAAAAATGAATAGAGTAAAAATTAAAGAGAATTGAATTTCCAAGATTTTATTTAGTGCATTTTTTCAATATCTGTAACGGTTTACGATTTACAAGCCTTTAAAAATTAACCTTCTTAATGGTTATACTTCAATAACCTTCTGACACGGAGAAGGTCAACTTTTGAAGGACTTTAACGCCTAAAATCGGTTTCTTCGTTACCATAGAAACGATGAACGTTAATGATGCAATAGATCTCACCGTGTGGTTAAAACGTCTTTCCAGATACTGAAATTAATTACATTTTTCTTCAATTTTTGCTCTTTTTTAAATGAAATAAATACCTCAAAATAAGAAATACACTTAAGCTGATAGATAAATGGCAAGTAAAAAACTACGAAAAGAACGGTCGCCAGTATAATTCCGAATATCATCGCATAAATTTGAGTTCCATAAACGTAAACTTCGGATGGATAACCGATCATCATAACTCCAGAAATGAACGTTCCTACAATCGACATAAAAATGGGAAAAACGTCCATTTTATGGCTCCCAATCATGTATTCGAAAACGCTTTTTTCTTTCTTAAAGCATCCATAATAAACGCCGATAAGTCCCGAAGCACCCAGCATAAAATAAAACACGACATATTCGAAATAACCAAAAACAACTCGACAGTTTCCGTCCATACTAAAAATTTATACGAAACAAGCTATTTATAAGCTGCACCTTACATTAGCATAAAAATGATGATAAAAAAATATCTAAAAGTAATAATTAAAAAAAAAAAACTAAAATAAAACAGTAAAATTATTAGTTTTGTTCCAACCGTAGTTTGGTAATTGGTTTGGAACTCCAGGAGCATGCGCGTCGTTCAAATCTTTTGTCCGTCAAATCTGAAGTCATCTGACGTCAAATTTTACGTGCCTTTTGTGCATGCTCCAGGAGTTTCAAACTGTTTGGAACAAAGCTATAGGTGTACAAAATGAAACTCAGCCACAGGGTAAATTTGAATTTTGTAGATTTTAGCCGATTTCATTTTGTACACCTTGTAGTTCATTTTTTCAAAATTTTGAACATTTTAGGCGTTAAAGTCCATCAAAAGTTGACCTTCTCCGTGTAAGAAGGTTATTGAAGTATAACCATTAAGAAGGTTAATTTTTAAAGGCTTGTAAATCGTAAACTGTTACAGATATTGAAAAAATGCACTAAATAAAATCTGTTGGAAATTCAATTCTCTTTAATTTTTATTTTATTCATTTTTTCTCTAGGACGCACTGTTTTCAAGATAAATTTATTTAAAAAAAATTATTTTCCGAAAATGGTGCATCCTAGAAAAAATAATTAAGTACAAATTTATAGAGAATTAAATTTCCTACAATTTTATTTATTAGGTGTACAAAATGAAACTCAGCCACAGAATAAATTTGAATGTAGATTTTAGCCGAGTTTCATTTTGTACACCTAGTAGTTCATTTTTTCAAAATTTTGAACATTTCAGGCGTTAAAATCCATCAAAAGTTGACCTTCTCCGTGTAAGAAGGTTATTGAAGTATAACCATTAAGAAGTTAATTTTTAAAGCTTGTAAATCGTAAACCGTTACAGATATTGAAAAAATGCACTAAATAAAATCTGTTGGAAATTCAATTCTCTTTAATTTTTATTTTATTCATTTTTTCTCTAGGACGCATGTTTTCAAGATAAATTTATTTAAAAAAAAATTATTTTCCGAAAATGGTGCATCCTAGAAAAAAATAATTAAGTACAAAATAGAAAATTAAATTTCCTACAATATTTATTTATTAGGTGTACAAAATGAAACTCAGCCACAGGGTAAATTTGAATTCTTTCTTAGAGAAATTATTAGGGGATGGGCCTTTCAGAGATAATGACCCCCAGTTTCTAAAACGCGACTACACCAAGGGTAGCTTCCAAAATTTTTTTTTTTAGACAATCTATTTGGGCTAAAAAGTGGGCCAGTAATTCACGGTCAGGGGCACCGCCAAAAGCTCACACTTATCATGATATTTAACCATTCGGACGGTGGTTTACTTTCATAAATCAAAACCTCAAACGTTTTATTTATCAATGAGTCATGAAGGAAAGTCGAACTTCTAGAGCTTATTTCTATATAGTACAAGGACGAGAATGGCCTTTATATACAGGATTTTAAGAAAATTTAAAGATTTCATTTTATATAAAATAAAAAAGTATCTGGAATGTGACATCAACCTGGATCCGGCTTCGTCCTTAAAAAAAAAAAAAGGTGGAAGTCCCCAAGGTTTATAGATTTTTTGTGAACGAGGACATAATTCGGCAAGAATTTAAAATTATTAACTTCCTTAAAGAAGTTATTGTGATACCCTCCACGTTTATGGCCCGGATTTTGAATTTCGAAAAAATGGCGGAGATATGTCCGTTTGAAATTTTAAAAAATTCGCTGCGACTGTTGGTCCGATTTTCACCAAATTTTCTCCAATTACTTCTTTATTTTTTAAGAATTTTTGGTGTAAAAAATTATGGCCACACTGCTCCGTATAGTAGAGTCTTTCATGCTAAGAACTGGGCAACACTGCTAGATTTCTGAGTATTCCACGCTAACTGGGCTACACCACTCCAACATTCTAGAATCTTTCACGCTAGCTACTGGGCTACACGTCTCCTTGATTAAGCGTCTTTCCCGTCAACAACTCCCAACTGGATGTAGATTTAGATGTTGCTGTAGATTATGTAGATTTTGATGTTCTGGAGATTTTGATGATGTAGATTTAGAAGTTACTGGAGATATGAATGATTATGAAGATTTAGTTGTTGCCGGAGAGATGTAGATTTAGATGTTGCTCGAAGATGTGGATGTAGATGATGAAGATTTAGATGGCTGGAGGATGTAGATTTAGATATAGTGGAGGATTAGATGATGAAGATATAGACGTTGCTAGAGGGTGTAGATTTAGATGTTGCTGGGGGATGTAGATAAATCTTCATCATCTACATCCACATCTTCCAGCAACATCTAAATCTACATCTCTCCGGCAACATCTGGTCCAATTTTCACCAAATTTTCTCCAATTACTTCTTTTATTTTTTAAGAATTTTGGTGTAAAAAAATTATGGCCACACTGCTCCGTATAGTAGAGTCTTTCATGCTAAGAACTGGGCAACACTGCTAGATTTCTGAGTATTCTACGCTAACTGGGCCACACCACACTAACATTCTAGAATCTTTCACGCTAGCTACTGGGCTACACTGCTCTAACATTCTAGAGTCTTTCACGCTAACAACTGGGCCACACGTCTCCTTGATTAAGCGTCTTTCCCGTCAACAACTCCCAACTGGATGTAGATTTAGATGTTGCTGTAGGTTGTAGATTATGTGGATTTTGATGATGTAGTTGCCGGAGAGATGTAGATTTAGATGTTGCTGGAAGATGTGGATGTAGATTATGAAGATTTAGATGTGCTGGAGGATGTAGATTTAGATATAGTGGAGGATTAGATGATGAAGATATAGACGTTGCTAGAGGGTGTAGATTTAGATGTTGCTGGGGGATGTAGATTATGAAGATTTAGATGTTGCTGAAGGATATAGATGTAAATGATGAAGATTTAGATGTTGCTGGAGGATGTAGTTGTAGATTTTGTGGAGGGTTTAGATAATGTAGATTAGATAATGCTAGCGGATGTAGATAGGATTTAGATGGTGTAGATGTAGATGTTGTGGATTTAGATGTTCTCGAGAGATGCAGATTTAGATTTAGTTGATGATTTAGATGATGTAGATGTTGTGGATTTAGATGATAGATGATGAAGATTTGATGTTGCTGGAGGATGTAGATGTAGATTAGTGGAGGGTTTAGATGATGTAGATTTAGATGTTGTTGTAGAGATGTTGATTTAGATATAGTGGAGGATTAGATGATGAAGATATAGACGTTGCTAGAGGGTGTAGATTTAGATGTTGCTGGGGATGTAGATTATGAAGATTTAGATGTTGCTGAAGGATGTACATGTAAATGATGAAGATTTAGATGTTGCTGGAGGATGTAGTTGTAGATTTTGTGGAGGGATTAGATAATGTAGATTTAGATAATGCTAGCTGATGTAGATAGGATTTAGATGGTGTAGATGAGATGTTGTGGATTTAGATGTTGCTCGAGAGATGTAGATATAGCTGATGATTTAGATGATGTAGATGTGTGCTGGAGATGTGGTTGTAGATGATGAAGATTTAGATGTGCTGGAGGATGTATATTTAGATATAGTGGAGGATTAGATGATGAAGATATAGACGTTGCTAGAGGGTGTAGAGTTAGATGTTGCTGGGGATGTAGATTATGAAGATTTAGATGTTGCTAAAGGATGTAGATGTAAATTATGAAGATTTAGATGTTGCTGGAGGATGTAGTTGTAGATTTTGTGGAGGGTTTGGATAATGTAGATTTAGATAATGCTAGCGGATGTAGATAGGATTTAGATGGTGTAGATGTAGATGTTATGGATTTAGATGTTGCTCGAGAGATGTAGATTTAGCTGATGATTTAGATGATGTAGATGTTGTGCTGGAAGATGTGGATGTAGATGAAGAAGATTTAGATGTGCTGGAGGATGTAGATTTAGATATAGTGGAGGATTAGATGATGAAGATATAGACGTTGCTAGAGGGTGTAGATTTAGATGTTGCTGGGGGATGTGGATTATGAAGATTTAGATGTTGCTGAAGGATGTAGATGTAAATGATGAAGGTTTAGATGTTGGAGGATGTCGTTGTAGATTTTGTGGAGGGTTTAGATAACGTAGATTTAGATAATGCTAGCGGATGTAGATAGGATTTAGATGGTGTAGATGTAGATGTTGTGGATTTAGATGTTGCTCGAGAGATGTAGATTTGATGTTGTTGTAGAGATGTAGATTTAGATGTTGTTGTATAGATGTAGATTTAGATGTTGTTGTATAGATGTAGGTTTAGATGTTGTTGTAAAGACGTGTAAAGAAGTATTGATTTAGATATTGCTGGAGGCCGTTGTTTTAGATGTTGCTGTTGCGTTGTTTTAGTGGAGGATTTAGATGATGTAGATTTAGATGTTGCTGTAGGTTGTAGATTTTGTAGATTTGATGTTTCTGGAGAGATTTTGATGATGTAGATTTAGAAGTTACTGGAGAAATGAATCATAATGAAGATTTAGTTGTTGCCGGAGAGATGTAGATTTAGATGTAGCTGGAAGATGTGGATGTAGATGATGAAGATTTAGATGTGCTGGAGGACGTAGATTTAGATATAGTGGAGGATTAGATGATGAAGATATAGACGTTGCTAGAGGGTGTAGATTTAGATGTTTCTGGGGGATGTAGATTATGAAGATTTCGATGTTGTGAAGGATGCAGATGTAAATGATGAAGATTTAGATGTTGCTGGAGGATTTAGTTGTAGATTTTGTGGAGGGTTTAGATAAGTAGATTTAGATAATGCTAGCGGATGTAGATAGGATTTAGATGGTGTAGATGTAGATGTTGTGGATTTAGATGTGCTCGAGAGATGTAGATTTAGATTTAGTTGATGATTTAGATGATGTAGATGTTGTGGATTTAGATGTTGTAGATGATGAAGATTTGATGTTGCTGGTGGATGTAGATGTAGATTTAGTGGAGGATTTAGATGATGTAGATTTATATGTTGTTGTAAAGATGTGATTTAGATGTTGTTGTATAGATGTAGATTTAGATGTTGTTGTATAGATGTAGATTTAGATTGTTGTAAAGACGTGTAAAGAAGTCCCGGAGAAGTAAAGAAGGCCCGGATTTTTGAATTTCGAAAAAAATGGCGGAGATATGTCCGTTTGTAATTTTAAAAAATTCGCTGCGGCCGACTCGTTGGTCCGATTTTCACCAAATTTTCTCCAATTACTTCTTTTATTTTTAAAGATTTTTGGTGTAAAAAAATTATGGCCACACAGCTCCGTATAGTAGAGTCTTTCATGCTAAGAACTGGGCAACACTGCTAGATTTCTGAGTATTCTACGCTAACTGGGCCACACCATTCCAACATTCCAGAATCATTCACGCTAGCTACTGGGCTACACTGCTCTAACATTCTAGAGTCTTTCACGCTAACAACTGGGCCACACGTCTCCTTGATTAAGCGTCTTTCCCGTCAACAACTCCCAACTGGATGTAGATTTAGATGTTGCTGTAGGTTGTAGATTATGTAGATTTTGATGTTTCTGGAGAGATTTTGATGATGTAGATTTAGAAGTTACTGGAGATATGAATGATAATGAAGATTTAGTTGATGCCGGAGAGATGTAGATTTAGATGTTGCTGGAAGATGTGGATGTAGATGATGAAGATTTAGATGTGCTGGAGGATGTAGATTTAGATATAGTGGAGGATTAGATGATGAAGATATAGACGCTGCTAGAGGGTGTAGATTTAGATGTTGCTGGGGGATGTAGATTATGAAGATTTAGATGTTGCTGAAGGATGCAGATGTAAATGATGAGATTAGCTGTTGCTGGGGATGTAGTTGTAGATTTTGTGGAGGGTTTAGGTAATGTAGATTTAGATAATGCTAGCGGATGTAGATAGGATTTAGATGGTTGTAGATGTAGATGTTGCTCGAGAGATGTAGATTTAGATGATGATTTAGATGATGTAGATGTTGTGGATTTAGATGTTGTAGATGATGAAGATTTGATGTGCTGGAGGATGTAGATGTAGATTAGTGGAGGATTTAGATGAGTAGATTTAGATGTTGTTGTAGATGTAGATTTAGATGGTGTTGTAAAGACGTAAAGAAGTATTGATTTAGATGTTGCTGGAGGCCGTTTTTTAGATGTTGCTGGAGAATATAGATGCAGATGATGGAGATTTAGCCCTCTTCCACTTCAACGCCTTTCGAGTGGGACCTCTCCTAGGCAAAAATCCCATTATTTCTACCTTGATATTAACAAAATTTTCGAAAAAAAAAACTTGAAAAATTTTCAAAAAAAACTTGAAAAATTTTTTGGAAAAAAGCATCCCCCTCCGTTATACTTCCCCTCCTTTATACTTCCCCTCCTTATACTTCCCCCTCTGGGCCGGCTCCAGACTAGTACTTTGGATCTAATGTTCGTTCCTTGACCGGACACGTCTTTTTTAGAGAGGGGGAGACACTTATACTTCCCTCCTTTATACTTCCCCCTCCTGGGCCAGCTCCAGACTAGTACTTTTGGATCTAATGTTCAGTTCCTTGAACCGGCACGTCTTTTTAGAGAGGGGGAGACACAAGTCATTTATTTAAATTTTTACCGCGACAAAACCTTGAACTTCATTTAAAAACGTATGGAAAGGTAAAACCGCAGGGCGCCCTTTTAAATTTTATTTTCTGAATAAAATGCCCACTATAAAAATGGCGTGTCATCCACAAGGTTTAATATACAATAATCTTCATATGAGGAAAAAAAAATTTAGAGCTCCGAGGTCGACGGGTCTTCCCGGTCATTTTTTCATCCTTTTCATCCTTTTCCCACATTTGAACTGTTTCGTAAGTGCGGACGAAAACGCGGAATCATTTTTTATAAAGCGTCTTTATAGAAAAAGGTAACATAAACACCTTTTCTTTGAATAAACAAAAAACTGACTTGACGTTTTTTCTCTTGTGAGAAATCACAATTGAATAATCTAGGTGGCATTTGCCGCCTTATCAGCTTATCAAAAACCCCTATTCGTTACTCAGATGTGCTCTTACTATTTTTTAAATCTCTACATTTTTGTATTTTCAGGATTTTATCTCATAAAAAGTATTAAGGTAATACGTGAGTAATTGGTATGATTTCCTGATTTGTTGTAAATTCTTTAAAATAGTTATTTGTACAAAATGAAACTCGGCTAAAATCTACAAAATTCAAATTTACCCTGTGGCTGAGTTGTACCTAATAATAAAAATTGTAGGAATTTAATTTTCTAAATTTGTACTTAATTATTTTTTTCTAGGATGCACCATTTTCGGAAAATAAATTTTTTTTTAAATATTTATCTTGAAAACAGTGCGTCCTAGAGAAAAAATGAATAGAATAAAAATTAAAGAGAATGAATTTCCAACAGATTTATTTAGTGCATTTTTCAATATCTGTAACGGTTTACCAATTTACAAGCCTTTATAAATTAACCTTCTTAATGGTTATACTTCAGTAACCTTCCTACACGGAGAACGTCACTTTGATGGACTTAACGCCTAAAATGTTCAAAATTTTGAGAACTACTAGGTGTACAAAATGAACTCGGCTAAAATCTACTAAATTCAAATTTACCCATTGGGAGTATCATTTTGTACACCTAATAAATAAAATTGTAGGAAATTAATTCTCTATAAATTTGGTACTAATTATTTTTTTCTAGGATGCACCATTTTCCGAAAATAATTTTTAAATAAATTTATCTTAAAAAAACAGTGCGTCCTAGAGAAAAAATGGATGGAATAAAAATTAAAGAGAATTGAATTTCCAACAGATTTTATTTAGTGCATTTTTCAATATCTGTAACGGTTTACGATTTACAAGCCTTTAAAAATTAATCTTAATGGTATACTTCAAATAACCTTACACAGAGAAGGTCAACTTTGATGGACTTTAACGCCTAAAATGTTCAAAATTTTGAAAAAATGAACTATTAGGTGTACAAATGAAACTCGGCTAAAATCTACAAAATTCAAATTTACTGTGGCTGAGTTTCATTTTGTACACCTAATAAATTAAAATTTTAGGAAATTTAATTCCCTATTTGTACTTAATTATTTTTTTCTAGGATGCACCATTTTCGGAAAATAATTTTTTTTTAAAATAAATTATCTTGAAAACAGTGCGTCCTAGAGAAAAAATGAATAGACTAAAAATTAAAGAGAATTGAATTTCCAACTGATTTTATTTAGTGCATTTTTTCAATATCTGTAACGGTTTACGATTTACAAGCCTTTCAAAAATTAACCTTCTTAATGGTTATCTTCAATAACCTTCATGCACGGAGAAGGTCAACTTTGATGACTTTAACGCCTAAAATGTTCAAAAATTTGAAAAAATGAACTACTGACAAAATGAAACTCGGCTAAAATGTACAAAATTCAAATTTACCCTGTGGCTGATTTTGTACACCTAATATTATGAAATCTTCAAATTTTACGTAATTCGGTATTCTTTCTGAAAAAAAAAAGGTTAATACGGTCCTAATGGACTTAGAAAGGCTCATATCAAATTTTTCGACATTGTCGTTCCTAATATTTGAGGGGAGAAAAGTTTTAAAAAAAAATATTGATGACAATCGTAGAAGAAAAAAAAAAAAAGTCGCCCATGGAAGCCCAAGAGGTCAAAGAGAGGCGTGGCGTGGGCTGGGCAACTGTGTCAAGGTGTAAAACACAATTTCCCCTAAAGCCAACAATAAAAATTACAAATGGATTGAAATTTTAAGAAAATCAATTTTTATCTTGAGCTCTTTAAAAAATGATTATATCCTACGCAAGTAGTCGACGACGGATATCAAGAAATGTCTCCGAAGGTTAATCGACCAACTGATCCTGATTATGTTTAAAATTATTTATTATGTGTACAAAATGAAACTCAGCCACAGGGTAAATTTGAATTTTGTAGATTTTAGCCGAGTTTCATTTTTACACCTAGTAGTTCATTTTTTCAAATTTTGAACATTTTAGGCGTTAAGGTCACCAAAAGTTACTTCTCCGTGTAAGAAGGATATTGAAGTATAACCATTAAGAAGGTTAATTTTTAAAGGCTTGTAAATCGTAAACCGTTACAGATATTGAAAAAATGCACTAAATACAATCTGTTGAAATTTAATTTTCTTTAATTTTATTCTATTCATTTTTCTCTAGGACGCACTGTTTTCAAGATAAATTTATTTTAAAAAAAATTATTTTCCGAAAATGGTGCATATAGAAAAAAATAATTAAGTACAAATTTATAGAAAATTAATTTCTACAATTTTATTTATTAGTGTACAAAATGAAACTCAGCCACAGGGTAAATTTGTAGATTTTAGCCGAGTTTCATTTTGTACACTATTATTTTTTTCAAATTTTAACATTTTAGGCGTTAAAGTCCATCAAAAGTTGACCTTCTCCGTGTAAGAAGGTTTAGGATAACCATTAAGAAGGTTAATTTTTAAAGGCTTGTAAATCGTAAACCGTTACAGATATTGAAAAAATGCACTAAATAAAATCTGTTGGACATTTTATTCTCTTAATTTTTGTTCTATTCATTTTTTCTCTAGGACGCGCTGTTTTCAAGATAAATTTATTTTAAAAAAATTATTTTCCGAAAATGGTGCATCCTAGAAAAAAATAATTAAGTACAAATTTATAGAAAATTAAATTTCCTACAATTTATTAGGTGTACAAATGAAACTCAGCCACAGGGTAAATTTGAATTTTGTAGATTTTAGCCGAGTTTCATTTCTACACCTAGTAGTTCATTTTTCTAAATTTTGAACATTTTAGGCGTTAAAGTCCATCAAAAGTTGACCTTCTCCGTCTAAGAAGGTTATTGAAGGATAACCATTAAGAAGTAATTTTTAAAGGCTTGTAAATCGTAAACCGTTACAGATATTGAAAAAATGCACTAAATAAAATCATTTGGAAATTAATTCTCTTTAATTTTTATTCCATTCATTTTTCTCTAGGACGCGCTGTTTTCAAGATAAATTTTTAAAAAAAAAATTATTTTCCGAAAATGGTGCATCCTAGAAAAAAATAATTAAGTACAAATTATAGAAAATTAAATTTCCTACATTTTTATTTATTAGGTGTACAAAATGAAACTCAGCCACAGGGTAAATTTGAATTTTGTAGATTTTAGCCGAGTTTCGTTTTCTACACCTAGTAGTTCATGTTTTCAAAATTTGAACATTTTAGGCGTTAAAGTCCATCAAAAGTTGACCTTCTCCGTCTAAGAAGGTTATTGAAGGATAACCATTAAGAAGTTAATTTTTAAAGGCTTGTAAATCGTAAACCGTTAGATATTGAAAAAATGCACTAAATAAAATCTGTTGGAAATTTAATTATCGTTTTTATTCTATTCATTTTTTCTCTAGGACGCACTGTTTTCAAGAAATTATTTAATAAAATATATTTTCCGAAAATGGTGCATCCTAGAAAAAAAAAGTTCAAATTATAGAGAATAAATTTCCTACAATTTTTATTTATTAGGTGTACAAATGAAACTCAGCCAGAGGGTGAATTTGAATTTTGTAGATTTTAGCCGAGTTTCATTTTGTACACCTATAAATTGCGGCCATAAAGTAAATTGCGCCACAGACAAATGATGATTGTTTAAGTGGAGCACCACCAGGTAGCACGAGATAACCCCCTCGCGGAAAGAAACCGGGCGCGATTGTTTATTTTTCCAGTATATCGCGTAAACCAAAATAGGAAGTGAAAATCGATTTTTCTTAATAAAAAAACGTCCAGATATTTTTTATCAAGATAATTGAGTATTTAAACTCAAAACAATATTTGAGCGGCAAATCGACTTCAATAGCAGCAAAGATGATGTAAGTAAATTTTTTTTCGAATTTGAAATTTATAATTTGTTTGTAGTATCAGGGCATCAGTCGCCCTGCTTTTGGCTGCCAGTTTGGCTGGGAGAAACGAAGCAGCGCCTTTTGAAGCAGAGATTGGGTGAGTATGTTGGTTTAATGCTTTTGCTTTCGAAAACTTATGCTATGATTACCGCTGAGTATTAAAAGAAAAAGTTTAACCATAAAATTTTCTAGGGGTTGGTAAAGGTTTAGGTCTTGGAGGAGCAAGTGAAACTAAAGCGGAAGACGGGTTTTCAGTTGAGCTGGGCAGTGCTTCAGAATATAGTAGTAGTTACTATGATGAGAGTACAACGTTTAAAGAATCCGAAAGTTCTGTGGAAGTAGATAAGGAAGCGTCTGGAGTTAAAAGCTATGGCGGAACGTCAGGTTCTTCAGATGGTCATCCAATCGCATAAGAGCGGACACAGCGAGAATGGACACAGTAGCCAAACACATTCCTCAACAAATAAGCACGAAAGCAAAACTAAGGAACATGAAGGCAGTCAAGGAGGTAAAACTCAGGATGCCAGTGTACTAAAAGCACATCGAATGGAGGTTCAAAGGGAAGCAACAACGGCCAATCTCATACAGGAGCTCAAGGAAGCCAACTCATTCCTCAAGCGGACATAGTCAGAGTCATAAGTCGAGCGGCCACGGGGCTGGCCAAAATCACGGTTCAAATGGACATGCAAGCCACAGCGGCCATCCTCTACTGGACATAGCCAAAATCACGGTTCGAAGGTGGAAGCCAAGCGGTCATACCTCTGGCGGACACGGAAGTACCAAAATCACGGTTCGAAGGGTGGAAGCCAAAGCGGTCATACCTCTGGCGGACACGGAAGTAGCCAAAATCACGGTTCGAAGGGTGGAAGCCAGCGGTCATACCTCTGGCGGACGGAAGTAGCCAAAATCACGGTTCGAAGGGTGGAAGCCAAAGCGGTCATACCTCTGGCGGACACGGAAGTACCAAAATCACGGTTCAAGGGTGGAAGCCCAGCGGTCATACCTCTGGCGGACACGGAAGTAGCCAAAATCACGGTTCGAAGGGTGGAAGCCAAAGCGGTCATACCTGGAGGACACGGAAGTAGCCAAAATCACGGTTCGAAGGGTGGAAGCCAAAGCGGTCATACCTCTGTGGACACGGAAGTAGCCAAAATCACGGTTCGAAGGGTGGAAGCCAAAGCGGTCATACCTCGCGGACACGGAAGTAGCCAAAATCACGGTTCGAAGTGGAAGTCAAGCGGTCATACCTCTGGCGACACGGAAGTAGCCAAAATCACGGTTCGAAGGGTGGAAGCCAAGCAGTCATACCTCTGGCGGACACGGAAGTAGCCAAAATCACGGTTCAAATGGACATGGGAAGCCACAGCGGTCATACTCTGGCGGCACGGAAGTAGCCAAAATCACGGTTCCAATGGACATGGAGCAAGCCACAGCGGTCATACCTCTAGTGGACACGGAAGTACCAAAATCACGGTTCGAAGGGACAGTGGAAGCCAAAGCGGTCATACCTCTAGCGGACACGGAAGTACCAAAATCACGGTTCAAATGGACATGGAGCAACCCACAGCGGTCATACCTCTAGGACACGGAAGTAGCCAAAATCACGGTTCAATGGACATGGAAGCCACAGCGGTCATACCTCTAGCGGACACGGAGTACCAAAATCACGGTTCGAAGGGACACGGTGGAAGCCACAGCGGCCAATCCTCAAGGGACATGGAGGTAGCCAAAATCACGGTTGAAGGACATGGGAAGCCACAGCGGTCATACCTCTAGCAGACACGGAGGTAGCCAAAATCACGGTTCAAATGGACATGGAGCAAGCCACAGCGGTCATACTTCTAGCAGACACGGAGGTAGCCAAAAACGGTTCAGAGGGACATGGTGGAAGCCAACGTGGCCATACCTCTAGCGGACAAGGAGGAAACTCATGCAAAGGGACACAATAGTCAAAGTCATAGGACAACGGGGCATGGTAGTAGCAAAAATCGAGGTTCGGACATGGAGAAAGCCACAGCCAAAGTCACCTCGAGCGGTCACGAAGGAAGCCACGGTTCCACTCGGCACGGAAGCAAAACCATTAGTCATAAAGGTCACAGCAGCCAAACTCATAATGGGCGTGGAGAGCAATACCCACGGTCGAACGGACACGGAGACAGTCACAGTAGCCATGGAAGCCGTGGAACAGCTGGACATGGAGATAGCCATGGGCATAAAGGCGGCTACAGCCATCATACCTCAAATCATGGAAACAGAGGAGAAAGCCATAGTTCTAGTGGCGAAAGAGTCATACCTTAAGCGGACATGGCGGAAACAAGTATGATGGTTCCGGATATGAAGGATTCTACTCGAATGGCCTCTCAAGCGGACGACGCAGTTCTTCAGGACATGGAGGAAATTAAGAAGTCATCGAGCCGTTCGGGTGACGGAGACGACTATGAAACAGCCGAAAGAAGGGAAACAGAAACGGCCACACCGACAGCGATGACAGCGGCCATTCTACCTTGGAGAGCTTTCATAGTTGGTTGACGAAGTACTTAGAAAACGTAAAAGGCAAATCTACCTCGAAAAATGGCGGTCGTTCGGACACAAGATACGGAAAAACTTCAAGATGACGAAAATGATGGCTATCGTGCTTTAGTTTCTCGAATTGCTCACGGAAAAACATACGAGGAGAACGATGACAACGCGACGATAATGACTACTCGAGGGCTATTAGTAAAGCCCTTAAAAACCATGCATATGATGACGACGACGACGACGATTTTGGCCACTACTCAAGAAGTACTCATACTGGGTCTAATAAAAGACGTTATGACATCGATGACGAACGACGACATTGACTACTATTCTAGAAGTACTTACGTGATGTGATCAGTAGAAGACGTGATGAAGACGACGACGACGACGAGATGATGACGATGATACTGAATACCGTTATAGAAGTATTTCACGTAACTTGTACAATAGAAGACGAAATGGCGACGACGACGACGACGACGACAATATTGACGAATATTCTAGAAGTATTTCACGTAAGTCGTACAGTAAAAGACGCGATGAAGACGACGACGAGGACGACGAGGTTGACGAGGACGATGACTATTACTCAAGAACTACTCATACTGTCTCAAGACACGGTGGCGATGTTGACCGTCCCTCCGGAAGTATTATTCACACTTCTTCCGGTAAAAAAATAAGCACGACGACGACGACGACGACGACGACGAAGACGACGAGGACGATTACTATTACTCAAGAACTACTCATACTGTTTCAAGACACGGTGGCGATGAAGATGGCGATGTTGACCGCCCTCCGGAAGTATTCACACTTCTTCCAACAAGCACGTCGACGACGACGATATTGGCTACTCTTCAAGGAGCAACACGCAAACTGCGTCCAGTAACGGCGACGGCGACGAGATATTGAGCATTACTCAAGTACTACTCATGCTGTTTCAAGACATGATGGGGATGAAGATCATGATGAAGTTCACCACCCCTCCGGAAGTATCATTCACGACGACGACGATGTCTACTCAATAAGCACTCACCATTCTCAATCATCATCCAAAACACCTAGGAATGGCGACGATGAAGATGTTTCGAGTGGCCATAAACGAGCAAAGTATTGAGGTTGATGAAGGGAGCACAGAATTATCCGAACCATAGGCGACAGCTATTCAAGTTTCGACGACACCCACCTCACCCCCGAATCGGATCCCAAGTATTACGCTCTTTTAAACTTTTGAAGCATTCACTCTCAGAAAGCTCGGAAAGGTAAGTTTAAACTTTTTAGAGAAAAACAGACTTAAATGTTCAATTTTTTGCAGATGGATCTACGGTTCTGATGGTAAGTGGGTTTAAATGAAGCTTTTCGCAAAAAACCGCTTGCTCCCTCATCCGTATTCAAGCATAAGTTATAGATTTTTAACGCTTTTAAAATGTTCTATTAAACGCTTTTCCCCTAAAGGTCCTTTGAGATACATTCACGGGCAACATCTGGCCAGGATGTTTCAAGAAGCTCAGCTAAATAGCGACCGATGCGGCGACGGAAACATGGTTTGCATACCGATAAGCCATTTTGTTGACCATGCTTCCACTGCTGGAATTTCTCCTGCTACTTACGTCAATGAAAGACTTAATCCAATCGCTTGGAAGGCACTGCGCATGTTCTTCAAAATGATGCACAAAATTCTAAAACATCACCAATCGTGAATGGTTCAGATTCCAAAATAACGTCTACTGCTGAACCAAAAATTCATGAAAAAACCACTTCAAGTTCAACATCAACGATTGAGTCAAAAAGCTCACCAATTCATACAGCTGAAGCAGCCAAAGAAAGTATACCTCTGACAACCGGTTCCCGCAATTCAGGCTTATTACCTGGACGACCGAAGCTGGTTATATTGATCTCTTGAAAGAGTCCAACTTTGATCAGCGACGGCCTACCTGCTTTGTTGGTCGATAGCTCTCAAACTTCGAGAAGTTTGAACTGCTCAGAGTGATGAAGACTCAATTGTAAAGGGAATCCGAATTGATGGAAACCAAACCTGGGAAAGACTTAACAATCGTTTCTGAAAGTGTACCAGTAGGTTTGAAAGAATATGCACCTTCAGGGGGTACACGTAAAACTACTATTCGCCCTCTACTTCCAAAAGCATTGGGCATGATACCACAGCTGCTCAGGAAGACACAGCGTCTAACAGTGAAAGACTTACACAGTTCTTCCTGTTACTGCTGGAGAATCGACTTCAAAAGAATCTGAACAAACATCAGATGAAAATACAAGAGATTCGACTCAGTCCTCCCCTGCTCCCAAAACTGCAAAGGCTCGACTCAGAGTCATATGAAACGCAAGACACTGCGACATCATCGGATGATATTCGTCTACTGAAGCAACCACTTCGCCTCAGCAGTTAAGAATTCCCTCTCTGCGCATAAAGAACTTATTAATATCATCCGCCATTACAGCTGCATCACAAAATATCCATACTATGGGTATCAAGAGCAGTCAAACGCCGATCCCTACAATAACTACTCCTTCTTACACTTCAGAAAACGAATACTTGATACAATTTGTACCGATTGTTTACTCGAAAAGCCGGCAACTGCTTTTCCCTCCCAGCCAGCCAAACTACTATTACACCCTCCACGGCAATAATACCATCAACAATATCCTACCTCATGCCAATAACGCTTTATTATCGCTTAAAGATCACAAATAAACGGTTCTCTTGAATTTCAGGTCCAGAGATTCTTTTGGTACACTCATTTTAAAAATAAAACTTTGATCTTTGTATAACGTAGCGTGTAGTAAGTATTTTATGATGTAATCTTTGCAGAATAAAAAATTTTTTTGTTGTTGAATGAGATTTTTTTTAACTTCCCTAAAGAATTATTGTGATACCCTCAGGAAGGGTCAAATCTAGAGTCTTTCACGTAACAACTGGGCTACACAGCTCCAACGTTTTCGAGAAAAAAAAACAAAACTAGGTAAAACTTATTGATAATTCCCATCTTAATACTTCCCTCTCCATGATACTTCCCCACCGTTATACTTCCCCCTCCTTTACTTCTCTTAACCCATTCAATACGGAGGGCGAGTAAAGGCGCTCTTCGAACCTTACCCAATGACTGAGAGCGCTTTTAACGCTCTCTACCCTTCGCCAGTGACTGACCGCGCTAAAACTCGCTCTTCTCCTGAACTTTTCTAAAGGCATTCTCTCGCTCCAGTCGTTTACGAAAGTTAGTTTACCGATTCTCCGTGAAAAGAGCCCAATAAATAACCCCATTCGCCGTTTTACCTCAGATTTTTTGAACTGGAATTTTAAATATTGCTTATATATGAGGCGCTCCGGATACGAAGGGCGAACTCAACAAAACGTAGTTTCGAGATATTCGCATTTTAAAGTTTTATGTTAGGGGCGAACAACAGAAAAGTGAGTTTTGGAATGGGAAAAGGAGTGGGGGTTGTGGACTAGGATGTGGAGTTCGCCCTTCGTACCCGCTCGGATATCGCAGTTAGAGCTTTGCCGCATTTCGGTTTTTACTTATTTAAAGGGGTAAAAGGGCGATCTCAACAAAAATTATATGAGTGTATTCACCAAGAGGTCTAGAATCTGAAAAAAAAAAAAAAAAAAAAAAAAATTGTCCGATGTTGAGTTCGCCTTTCGTACCCGGGCGCCTCATATAAATATCGGTTTTGTTTCCTTTTTCAAAATAATAAATTTATAATGATTTTATAAAAGGTTCAACGAGAAAAGCCAATAGAATTTCGGAAAAGAAATGACGATCGGCGGGGCGGACGCTAGATTACTTATGCAATCCAGCAAGAATCTATTACCAATGACTGAGAGCGCTTAAAAGCGCTCAAAAATCGTTCAATAAATTTGGGGTAAAAACGGCGAATGGGGTTATCTTTATTGGAGTCTATTGTATCACGGAGAATCAGTAAAATAATTTCGTGAACGACTGGAGCGAGAATGCCTTTAGAAAAGTTCAGGAGAAGAGCGAGTTTTAGCGCGGTCAGCCACTGGCGATTGGCGAAGGGTAGAGGGAGCGCTTAAAAGCGCTCTTCAGTCTTGGGTAAGGTTAGAAGAGCGCCTTTACTCGCTCGGGTTAACCCATTCAATACGGAGCCGTTTGGCGGGCTCTGGGCTATGACTGAGTGATATTTTTGAATTCTTTCCCGGTGACTGAAATTGGTTTTTCAGAAAATTAGTTACTTTCATATTATAGTAGCCTAAAAAAATAGATTTATATTCTAATTAGTCCAATTCGCTTATTATAGACGAATTAAATAGAGCGCTTTTAAGCGCTCTCAGTCATTCAAAAAATCTGAGGTAAAAACGGCGAATGTGGTTGTCTTTATTGGACTCTATTGTATCACGGAGAATGGGTAAAATAACTTTCGTGAACGACTGGAGCGAGAGAATGCCTTTAGAAAAGTTCAGGAGAAGAGCGAGTTTTAGCGCGGTCAGCCACTGGCGATTGGCGAAGGGTAGAGGGAGCGCTTAAAAGCGCTCTCAGTCATTGGGTAAGGTTAGAAGAGCGCCTTTACCGCTCGGGTAACCCATTCAATACGGAGCCGTTTTGGCGGGCTCTGGGCTATGACTGAGTGATATTTTTGAATTCTTTCCCGGTGACTGAAATTGGTTTTTTCAGAAATTAGTTTACTTTCATTATAGTAGCCTAAAAAATAGATTTAATATTCTAATTAGTCCAATTCGCTTATTATAGACGAATTAAATAGAGCGCTTTTAAGCGCTCTCAGTCATTCAAAAAAATCTGAGGTAAAAACGGCGAATGTGGTTGTC